>JAVSBT010133319.1:31334-42834 GCA_033118115.1 Pharyngocirrus eroticus
TTGATATTTGTGTACATCTTTGTTTTTAGTGACCCCATCTCCACCATCAAAGATGGAATATGGAAGAGTCCGTAGAGATTCTGTAGAGCTTAGTTGGGAACCACCAGAGTTTGACGGTGGTGCCAAATTGACAGGATATCTCATTGAAAAGAGAGATGCCAAGAAATCTAGATGGTCCTTTGTACAAAAAGTGCCATCCACTTCAACCCAGTACACAGTACCAGGATTGATCAGTGGAAGAGAATATATGTTTAGAGTGACCCCAATGAACAAGGCTGGACGTGGTGACCACATACAACCAGAAAAGCCAATACTTGTTGAGACACCTTTCAGTAAGTGAATGTTACATTGTTTTTTTCATTGAATTTTTTAAAATTGAAATATACTAAATTTATATATAGCTTGATGTTATTTTGAATATGGTTATTTCTATTTTTAATAAAATATGTAGTATATTGTTTTAGCATTCTAACAACATTCAAATCATTTTATAACATCTTCTCTTTTCAGGACCACCAAGTTCTCCAAGAGGACCACTCCAGATTTCACACCTTACCAATGACTCTGCTGAAATCCGTTGGCAATCACCAATGGACAATGGTGGTACTTCAATTGTGAATTACATCATAGAGATCAGAGAGGCCACCAGAATGGCATGGCGCAGAGCTGGAATTGTGGAACCAACAGAAAATCACTTCTTACTCAAGAATCTTCTAGAAGGACAAGAGTATTTGGTCAGAGTGATCGCCAGAAACAGAGAGGGAGAAAGCTTCCCACTGATCTCAGAAATTATTTCAATCTTGAAAACAAGCAGTAAGTAGTCAATGATGATATGACTTCATTCATATGTATATTATTATTATTATTGGTCAACATAGCACGTTGATTTTTTTCTTTCCATTTCTTTCTGTTGTTGGCAGTTCTTTTTGCAGTGTAGATGTTTAGGTTCATATGTATAAAAATTCATTATTCTGAGTAGCGCATTCTTCCCTAAATGGATGGATTGAATAAGAGGTATATAATTATCTGTAACATACATTGGTCAAATTTGATATATAAATTATTCAATAAATCAATGTTAATAGTTGAAATTCTTGTTGTTTTTCCAGTGCCTCCATCTGCTCCTAACATGTTGAAGGTTGTGAGAGTCACATGTGACAGTGTTGCCCTCCAGTGGTATCCACCCTTCAGTGATGGTGGTTCAGCTATAACAAAATATGTGATTATGAAGAAGTGTGGTTCTCTCGACATTTGGGAAGAAACTGGGCGTGTCAATGGACGCACCACCAACTATACTGCCATCAACCTGAGAGAAGGAAAGCAACACTACTTTGCAGTGTATGCCATTAATGAAAGTGGAAATGGACCAAGAATAGATACAAACAGACCTGTAGTACCTAAGAGAGCAGTTCGTAAGTATAGATTTGACTGAGTTGGTGCTACTAATGCTACTACGTTGCAATTTCTAAATGACTGCAGATTGATATCCTACAATTATATCATTGCTGAACAAAATGTTCTGACGCGAATATGCTGATGATGATGATGATGATAAACAAAATGTTATAGTTGGCCAAGTTTTTTTTACAGCTAATTTTAAATAATCTAAGAACTTAGAAATTTTATAAATGCATAGGTTGAAATTTAAATGGAAACATTTTGAGCTAATAGTATAAAATCTGCAAGATTTGATTTATATCTGCTATAGTAATGATATAAATCCTTATTTCTTTACAGCACGTCCATCCAAACCAGTTGGACCATTAGTTGTCAGTGCCTTTTCTCACAATTCTGTCAGTCTTTCATGGTCATTCTCAGAGGAAGATGACACAATATACAGTTACAGAGTTGAAAAACGTGAAGTGACTACACAATTGTGGGAAACAGTTGGTTCAGTGGACTCTTATGAGACCAGTTACACAGTGCGAAATCTAAGACCTGGAACAGACTATCACTTCAGAGTCATTGCAGAAAACACAATGGGTCATTCAGCTCCTTTGGCTCTTGTGGAACCATTCATACCAAAGAGTGCTTATGTGATACCATCTCCACCAAGGGGACCTGTCAGAGTAATTGATACCACCAGAGATACAGTCACCATCTCATGGATGTCACCTGACAATGATGGTGGCGCTGCAATCAGTGCTTACATTATTGAACGCCGTGAGCGTGCTTATGGACATTGGTCAAGAGTGGCCAGAGTGAAATCACAAATCACTTCATACACAGCTATCAATCTCATGGAAAATGTAGACTATTACTTCAGAGTTTTTGCTGAAAATATTGAAGGATCAAGTAGACCATTGGAAATGGAATTTGGTGTCAAACCAGTGCGTCCAATCTGTAAGTGTATTGATTTGATTTTTGTTTTATGTGTCATTTAAAAATTTGTACATTTTTTGCTTGTAGTTAATTTTGATTGATATTTATCTAGGCCAACAATTCTTTTTAGAACTTTCAAATAAAAGACCATGAACTAGCTCAAGATTTAGTTCTTGAATATATCTTGTGGTTTTCACAAAGAAATATAAAGAGTGATGTTAAATTTAATTTGGAGGAGAATAAGACATTATAAATATCTTTATTATGTATTGTATATCAGTATTACCATTTTGGAATCAGATGCAGAGATATTACTGTGAGCAATCTTACTGAAAATTTATCTTTTATTTTATAGCCAAACCTGAACCACCTTCAGGCAAACTCAACATCCGTCTAATCACCAGTGATTCAGTAGAAATTGCATGGCGTACACCTCACTTCGATGGTGGATGCAGAATTAGCAAATACATCATTGAGTACAGGGAAGTTGACAGTGTTTACTGGAATACAGCAGATACTGTTGATGGGTTTACACATGCAGTGAGAGTGACAGGACTCAAAGAATGCACTGAATACTTATTCCGTGTCATTGCTGTCAATGAATTTGGACAGAGTGAGCCACTGGAAGTTGACTATGGCGTCAAGCCTCTAAGAGTACCAGGTAAATTGAAAATTCAAAAATTTAGAATAGAGGGAAAAACTATTTATTTAATTAAATCCAAATATTTTGTATACAGACGTATTTCTGTTGTTTATTTTTCAAAAATCTCAACCTTATTGGGTGAGTAGTGTATAATAAAAATATGTTTTCTCTTCAATATTCATGTAACAGTATTGAATGGATTTTCAGTGTTTTTTTTTAAATTCATAACCTCTTCAATTTTTGCAGAAGGACCATCACCACCAATGGGACCTCTAATGGTTACAGAAATCAAACGTGACACGATGACAATCTCATGGCAGCCACCTATGTCTGATGGTGGTTCTCATGTTACTGGCTACACCATTGAAAAGAGAGACACACAAGCCTTCACTGGTTGGTCTAGAGTAGACAGAGTAAAAGCTCATATCTATTCCTACACAGTTTCAAGCCTTACATCTGGGCACCGTTACTTGTTCAGAGTGACTGCTGAAAATAACATGGGACGCAGTCAACCTCTTGAAACAAGACATGCAACAGAGGCAAAATCTCCTTACAGTAAGTGATATTTGTATGAAGTACTTATGAAAATGCAATGTTTTGTCTACTAAAACAATCAATTCATTGATTTAAATCATCTTTCATCAAATTTATCTTTGTAAGATATTTAGTACAATCTTATGATTTGCCACTTTTACAGTGCCTCCACCTAGTCCTGGTTCCATCCGTGTCATTGGTATCACAGAAGATACTGTCACCATTGAATGGAATGAGCCTGTTGGTCTTGGAGCCATCCCAGTTACTGGATACATCATTGAACAGAGAGATGGCAAGAGTCACAAATGGAACCAAGTAGGCAGAGTTGTTGGCAGGTCCACATCTTACAAAATTACTCATTTATTAGCAAATGTTTCCTATTACATCAGAGTCGCTGCTGAAAATGATGAAGGTGTAGGACACTATACAGAATTAATGGATGCTGTTAGACCCATGAAACCAAAGAGTATGTATTTCTATTTCAATTTTGCTTTTTATTTGTACATTGATGAAATTATTTATGATAAGTTTTAATTTCTTATACCCTTATGTAGATGGCACATTTTTGACACTTTTCATAAAACAGTTGCTAAAATAAAAAAATCTTTTTGATTAATGTTATGTATAGAACTTTGATGTGGTATTGGAATAGGTTGTATGAAATGATTCATTATGATTTGACATTCTATTTCATTCAGGTTTGCCATCTGCACCAAATAGCCTATATGTAGAATATGTGACAAGAGATACAGTGACATTGAAATGGCAAAGGCCAGACAACACTGGAGGTGTACCACTGTCTGGATATGTCATTGAACAACAAGATGGAAAATCCACTAGATGGCGTGTGGTAGGTCACACAGATCCATCTAAGACATTCTGGACTATCTCAAATCTTATCCAAGGATTTGAATACAATTTCAGAGTCAGAGCTGAGAATTCAGATGGCACAGGAGCCGGTAGAGGACTTCAGTCCCCAGTCATTCCCAAGCCAGTCTTATGTAAGTATAGGAATATTAATTATTTTAGATATTACTGCATGTTCTACATCTACATCTACAATGATACTTGTGTTGAAGGCTTGCCTAGAGCATACAATAAATGAAATGAAATTTGAAAGTTGAAATTTGTTTAACATTTTATGAGAGGTTTATCTAATTTTCTTGAAAATGCTTTTATGAAATGATTATTAATATTCTTTTCTCTGTTTTCAGGGCGACCATCAGCGCCACAAAATCTTGAACTTGTCAATATCTCAGAAGACAGCGTGACTTTGTCCTGGCTGTCACCAGATAGAGATGGTGGTGCAAGAATTTTCCGTTATATCATTGAACTCAAAGATTTATCCAGAGCAGAAGGCTGGGTGAGAATTGCTGAGGTAGACTCAAGTGATATTTTGGTAGCCTGCATTGAAAACTTGACTGAAGGACGACCATACATGTTTAGAGTTTATGCTGAAAATCAAGTTGGCCCTGGAATTGCCATGGAGACGAGAGAAGCAATTATCCCACGCAGTCAACTAGGTAGGACATATACAGATACTGATTAAATGATTTTATTTTTATAAAAGTTTAAAAATTTAAAAAGTAAATTGATAACAATATGATTAAAGTAAGAACATTTATAACATGTGAATAAAAGCTGTTGCACAATATATGGAAGAAGGAATTGCATCTTTTGACTTTTTGTTTATGTAATGATTATTTTCTTATTGTAGGACCACCTACTGCCCCAGATGGACCAATCAGAGTGATCAGAGTCACTCGTAATATGCTTGCCATTCATTGGCAGCCTCCATTGGACAATGGTGGATCCCCTATTGAACATTACGTCATTGAAAAGCGTGAAGCTGACCGCAGTCACTGGACACAGGCTGGTGTCTGCACCCCAGATATGACAGCTTACTGTATAACAGATCTAGCTGAGAACCAGATGTATTACTTTAGAGTCCTTGCTGAAAATGCTTATGGATTCAGCGATCCCCTTGAATGTGAAAAACCAGTGATTCCTAAAAGAATCTTTGGTAAGTCAATTGTCTTTCATAATTAATTTTAATTAAAATTCATAAACCTGGTTCATTATTGCAACGGTTGGTTTGTTTTTTGCTCTTAATTGAGAGTTCATTAACCATACATGTATAAAATGAAATTTAGTTTCAGTTTCTAATTTAGTACTGAATAGTGTTTTGTTTCTTTGCAAACAATAGATAACAACATTTCTCAACAATAATACAAAATTTTCATGAGATTACTGAATAATTTTTGTTTTATTTTTGTATTTTTTTTACAGAGTCTGCACCAACCAGGGACGTGGAATCTTGGATCAAAGAGGCCCATGTGGAACCAGCTGAGGCAAGCCGTATTGTAGCAAGAGTAAGCTACACAGAACACTCAACGTATGCTGCCTATGCTGATGAACCTTTGACCCACACAGCAGATCCACTGGAGATGTTCTGGAAAATGAAATAAACAAAAGCCAGAAAATGGTGCAATGAAAGAGTGATGATGTCATGACATTTTAAAGAAAAAATCTGGTGACATCACCACCATAATGAATTACTGTGATATTAGAAATCCCAAAATACAAAAGAATTTTATATGGACTATAATGACCTGAAAAATATCATCTTGAAGGTCAAATATTTTACTTACACTGAAAAAGACTGGAATCTAAAAGTTGGACTTTAAGCAGTTTGTTTAAACCCCTGACAACTGATTATTATATGATGTGAAAAAAAAATTATTAACCCGATGACGACATGTTTATGATTGTGAGTGAGAACTCACTATGCAGATTTGCTGTTCTGTAGAATTACAATAGAATTACAAGATAAATGCTTTATAAGCAGATATATAGGTTACACATTTCCAGTTCAGTGAGTCTGCAGTTAAAATTCTACATATAATCTATCTTTCTCTAATCATTTATCTGTAGTCTTATGGTTTTATTGGATATTGTGAAGTCTTAAGTTTTGAAAAAGTGGAGTCTGTCCATGGCTATCTAAATTACTCTGTCTCAAACTCTTAAACTTTGTCTACTTTCAATATTATATTATATACATGTCTTCTTTTTTTTTGAAATTTGTAACCCATATTAACGTATCGCTTTGCAATTGTCGCATGTGACAGGTGAAAATTATGTACAAAACATTTTCTTTATGTATCATTTTTTAGTATATTCATCCTGATTTTTCTCTTTCGGCCAAGTATGGCACAGACAGCTTCTAGGTGTTTAATACACCCAAGGGATAGATTGGGTCAAGGTGATCAAGAATTTTGAAACAGTGCAATGCCAATGCAATGATACCCTCTATCATTGCTATTTTAATACATCAAGACAACAAGCATGCATATTAGAACGCTCTAAACAACATCAAGAACACACACTCAATTTCTCGGTCCTTAAAGCATTGTGCTGTGGATATTTTTGTTCACCTTAATTCAAAGTTGTGTAGTAGACGAGAATGAAGGACTCTTGAATTAACAGGTTGAATTACTTTGCTGTTGGTACTCATGGTGAATTGTAGATTTATCTCTAAATAGAAACCAAAGAAAATCTGATTTTACTCAGATAGGGTTCATTTATGTGTAAATAGACACTTATAAAATATTTATATCACAAAAAAATTAAAATCTGATATTTTGAAAGTCATTTTCAGCTGATTCAGGAATGCAAACAAAAATGGCTACCTGCAGAATTAAAGAAAAAAGTGATAAAATGTATAAATCAATTGTTAAAAAAAATGTTATTTATTTTAATTTATATTATTTATTGAAGCAAAATGTGAATTAGTTGTCACAATGTAGAAATTTGATGCGAGTTTCTTTAACAGAGAATGATACATAAAGGCTGACCCTCACACTTTGTACCTTTTCATTGTCACATGTAACAAGCAAAGCTCAACTTGATAGTAGAAGTCAAAAATTAAAACCTTTCCAGAATTTGAATAAATGTCTCCCATTTTGGAATAAATAGGATGTTATCCCCTAAAAAATCAAGGTGTTTTGTTTTTATTTCAATGTCTATAAAAAAGGCAAGGGGAAGCAAATTCATTTGTGACCTTTTGACCTTTTTTAATAAAGAAAGTCACCTTAATGAAAGATTGATGTGGCTTTCTTTCAGTGTTATTGTGGTCTTATATTGTTTTGTTGTTTTTATGTTTGTGTTTGACTCCTGTGTGGAATATTCAAAATTCAAAGACAGGTCGTAATTTTTTGAGACTTTCGAAGAAATAAGGACATAATTATGAAAAAAAATAACAAAGCAACAAAACTAAGATGCTTCACATAACAACCTCAAATTATGATTCGTTTTTATTTGCACAAATCTCGAACAAACAACCCTCAAGAAACCCTAACAATTTTGTGGTGCAGTTCATAAATAATTGGTCTGTACCACTATGGGCAGGAGGGGAGAGGAAATCCATGCACATCAACTCCCAAGTGTTCAGTGTGGTTCATGTTCTCTAATAAAGCAGAGTGTTAATAGTTTTAGGAGTGTTTTTTCAGAGTGACTAAAAATATTTCAAAATTTGAACTTGAGCAAAAACCTTCCTTGTAATGAATGCAAAAAAAATCTGTTAGCTTGATAACCAAGAGTTTATGAACTGCGAACCATGCACCATAAAGAATGTATCAAAATTGGCCCCCAAGCTACAGACATACAGACCATAATTAAACTCCCAAATGTACTCAAATTAGAATCAGGTTTCAACTACAACGACTTGTATGCAATGCGCAAGAACATTCATTTGAAATGAATAGACATACTATTTAAACTTCTATAAGAGTATAGGTACTTTGCTTTGTTCATGATATTGCTACCTTAGAAAGGTCACAACATCAGCCTACATTGTAAGAAAAAAACACAAACAAATGAGATGGAATAATCCTTTCATCATAATGCAGAACAGACTGGAAGCATGTCTTACTGCAATATGATTTAAGGTTATTATACAGAGCTATACTTGAGAAAGAATGAGTCCGCTTCACTCTGCCACACAACAAATGCAAGCTATGGATGGCAGCCAAACCATTAGAGATTCCAGATGAAGAGTTTCATCAGGTCTCAAAATCTTAGATTACCTACTGAGAAGAACACCCACAGAATATATCTGCTTCAATGATACAACATGCATTTAAACCCAGGAATGAAAAAGAGAATATTGTATAGAAAAAGTCATTAAATTGCATTCGAAGTGTTGTGTAGCAGTTTTAGTTTGCAATACTTTAAAATATGTTTTATTCCAAATCTTAAGAGAGGTATAATTCTGCATGTATTTTTTGTGGATGTCTTAGTACTGTAATTTGGGTGTTTTTTCCAATCAATTCATTCTTATTTGTACATCCAAGATTATTTTGAATTCAAATTTATATTTTAATTTTCACAACAATACATTTATGTTTGATAATAGTGGTAGATTTTGTCCATCTACTCATTAAAGTGTGTTTTACTTACAAACATCTTTCAACAAGAAAACTATAAGAACATTTTGAAATTGTGGGTGCCTATTCTATTGATATTGAAAAATGCAAAATGAATGCAAAGATATTTTCATTATTACAGTCTAACAGAACATACGTTTTGGAATGTTAACTAAAAGTTTAGTTTCAGTCCAGTGAAAACCCAACAGCAATTGATTACACAATTTCAGCAGGTGGATTCAAGGAAGAGGAAAAAGGATAAAAATAATAATTAAGAATGACAAGATAGTCTTGAACATCAGTATTGCTTAACTTGTCTATAGTAAAGATGAATGTTTTAGAATTACATACCTAGATTTTGACTAGACAGATTTTACAGTGAAATTCTTCAATATAGCCATCCAAGAATGGATCAATTGTGGTCCTCGTCTATAGGGTGGTTGTATTCAAGGATGCCACTGTAGATGACTGAGTCGAATATTTCATTTGCTGTTAACAAGTAACAGGTAGTCTGCAAAGATGAAAACTGTACAAATATGTTACTTTAACATTTCATAAAACTTATGTTCCTTCACTTTAAGAAGTTATTTTTATGAGTCAAAGATAAGCAGGTATAATTGGATGATGGCCATGTCTAAGAGTATGTGAATATTTTGAAAGCTGGGCAAATCTTTGGATGAAAAAGGTCTCATGTTCATATGTGAATAACAGAGGGAAATAAGGGGGCATATGTGGAACCGATGAGGTGTTAAAAAAGGCTTTGTGTTGGAAGGGAAAAGTAGGATTTCTTGTTTATAATTTTTCGGTTTCGAACAAGAAGAATGCTTGGACTAAAATCAGGTAATTTGTATAATAATTTTGTCTGATCTGCTTCCGAAAATTTGTGATTTAAAAGAAAAGTTAAACTTTTGTTGAAAATGTTTGTATGGTGAAATGTAGAAGTCTTTTGCATGAGCTTCTAATCCTATCTTAGAAGTTTATGCAATGATTTCTACCTGATGAAAATAAGAAATAGAAATTACATGTACACTTGAGTAGTTAATTAGTGATTTTTGTTCTTTTATTCATTGAATGTTGGCTTCATTCACATCATATGATATTATGAAATTTGTTTTTGGAAAATATTAATCCCATTGCATGAATATTGCAGAAACAATTGCAATATTCTTATATCATTGACCTACTTTTGATTGAGCATTTCACTTGGAACTAGGTCAAATGATTAGCAAACATGTATTGTTTAAAATTACTGTCTAGAATGATTGATATGTATTTGCAAACTTTTACACTAAAATGTTATTTATTTTATAGATAAGATAACTTAATTCAAAAGTCATGTTTTGTTGTAAATTATTTGCCATTGAATTTTGTATTCTATATGCAAGCATAATTTTATGAGATATGCTACCTCATTGAGCTTCATGAGCTAGCATTTCTTGTATCTTGTAATTCATAGAATAGCCTCTCATGTCATATGAATTTTTTTGTTTTCTTTCAATTTTTCTGTTCTTATATCCTGAAAATGTGTTGATTTTTATACACTTTTGTAAATTCAAAATATTATTTGTTTAGTATAGAATAATTATTTCATTCCAATTTATTAGAAAACAAAAGTTTGAATGAATCAAAACTCATTCAATCTTTTGTTTTATTATATCAATTCATCGGCAGTTCAGAATAGATAATAACTGCAATATTTCTAATGCTGCACTCATTTTTTAATCCACTGTAAAATATAGTATTGGTGTTTCTATATCCTCATTTAATTGTCTATATTGTGTTTTGTTGTGTTCTGCAATGTTTGCCAATTCTAGGTTCAGTCAAGCTTGTTTTAGAGTTAGATATTTTTTGTTAGCACAGACTTTTTAAAGGTTAGCCTACATGTAGTTGCACTATTTGTAGCAGGCTTTGCACCAATGTACTGTGTAGATTCTTTGTCTTATATTTATGACGTTATATCATTACATACATAGAATGTATTTAGTTGATATTTATATTATTGTGTATCTAGACTAGGCACTAGAATCAATCCTGTTTGTGTGTCTTTTGTGCTTTCAGATGTGTTGTCATTTGTAAGTAAAATATCTTTCTTTGGAATATATTTCATAGCGATCAAGTTCTATAGATAGAATCAACATTAGTTAAATTGTTTTGTTTCCCAATGTTAATACAGGTTCACATTTATATGTGGTAATTACTAAATATTTGTGTACATGTATATCATAAGGAGTCGAAATAGAAATGGTATATCATGATCATATCATGGATGTGTTTGGATTTATGTACATACGTGTACACATGTGGTTCATAAAATTGAAATTTTGTCAATATTTAATGAATTCACATTTTGTACAGTTATAGCTGCTTGTGTATGATAAATAGAATTTCATCAACACTGTGATAAAGAAATATTTTACGTATGCTTTTATTATTTACTTTTTAGTGATTTTGATATAATGCAGAATGTAACTGTGAAACTGTGTTAATTAAAGGTTGAAAGAACCCACTCAGACAAAAAAAATGCAAGGAGATTGAGACTTTCGTTGAATTTGAAAAAGCAAAAAGATACTTTTTCAAC
>JAVSBT010133320.1:0-31814 GCA_033118115.1 Pharyngocirrus eroticus
ATGACCACAGTGTTGGTCGAAAGCTATCAAGTAAGCATACGTTATCCAGTACAAAGTTTAAACTTTTATTCTTATAATATCTGATTGGTTTTTTTTGTTTTCCTTAGAAATGTTTCCTGCCTGACAGATATTCCTCCGTAATGGATATGTCAAGGTTTATAAAATAAGTATATATATGTATGATTTCCTGTTTTTGTGCAAACATGATGATTAATGTAGGGGAATATATATATATAAATGTCATATTATTTACATGGTTATGCTCTTCCCAATAGGGGGTACACTTTAAACATGTTACAATGTATCTTGTTGTAAACACCACTTGCTTAAATTCTACAGGCTAAATCACTGGAATGTCCTTCATTATTTGCAGATGAGGGAGAGGGGGAGGCAAAACATTTCAAAACTTTGACAAAATCTCAAAAAGAAAGTTGATTTTCAGGAAAAATTCCATATTTACTTGAATTTGATGATTTAAAATAGTGTTTCTCTCAAATAACAGTATATGAAAAACATCTAAATTTTACCTGGTGACTCATTGAGATATTTACTGAGCTGAAATACACAAATATTTGTATGGTAATTTGAAATGTCATCTTTTATTTATGCTGAAATTATCCTTGATAGGAAACTGTCTGTTTAATATTTTAAAACCAAATATTAATTCCTGGACAATGACCTTTGAAAGACAAAAGAGCTTCTGTGATGTTCCTTACATGAATGAATTCTATTCATGTGGTCTTTTCCAACATTAAACAGGAAACAATATTTAGTTATATATTGTATAATGACACCTCTCTCTATCTCTCTCTCTCTCTCTCTCTTCTTGGCCCTAATCCTCAGGGGGGTGGGTTACCACACCTACCTGGTTGAGGTAGGACAGTACTGCTGGTGTATTTGTTTGTAGAATAGATAGTTGAGGGTTCGTTCCAAGTGTGGATTTTCTGATGTCTGCTGTTATGGGGCATTCCAGTAGGAAGTGGCGAGTTGTCTCTGTGTCTTTACAATGACCTTCACCTTCACCTAGAACAAATAATTATATCTACTAATCTAGTGATGCTAGTGATATCAAGTGGTCATATAGCAATCAACACTATGTTGAATGGTGCTTAGTATGAAAGCAATCATGTTTTTAACATTTTGAATACTAACGTAACTTTAATTCATGAATGCATAGTGTTGATAAGTGGATAACAGTAAAACAAAATAGTGATATATCAGTATCGTTAAACTTAGTGTTGATTCCATTTGAACACTAACTAATATCACTATTTTTTCCACTGCTTTGTGTTGAAAAATCTCCAACAGTAACTTTAAACAGTAATTGTTAATGGATCTTTTGATCATGAACACATCAGAGCATGTCTTTATAGTTATGCAAATCATTACCCATTTGATGAGTTTATTTATAGCTTTTAAAACTACTATGAAAAAGAGAATAGACTAATGGACGCCAATGCAAAGTGAAGGGTAGAAGAATTGTTATCATAAAAAAATGGAAAACAATGTATGCCATGAGCTTATGAATATAATTACTTTGATATGATTGAAAGGAAAAGTCATGCAAACTATGTGAGGCAACATAATTATAGATTTAAAGTATATTACATTATATATTTTGATCTTCAATATGTGCCTCGGATAAAGGAGTTCTATGCTTTACCTTCAAGATTTTGATCCTTCAAAACTGTGCCTTTTAAGTTGATGTGATCAATAATATTTTGGTGATTGATTTACTATACGTTATGAAAAAAGGGAGTGTATTATTTCTTTAAAAGAGCTGTCATATCATGGATTGCTTAGTGTCAAAGTCACAACCCCTTTCATCTTTCATTTGTTCAATTCTCAGTCCATTCACTCATATGTTTAAAGAAAAGGCAACACACAGCTAGATAGTAGGCTAAAAAGTTACCAGAACGCTTTTTTTTAAAAAAAAGTATACATATGTATATTTTAAATGGCCTACATATATACGGTGGAGAAAAAATGATTGATCAGAGTCAAATGATATGCAACACATTATCATGAAGAATTCAATGTGCTTTTCATGTTTCTTTGCTATTAAATTTGCATTTAGGTTTTAATAGAAATATGCAGAACATTGAAATAGATTATTAGGCCATTCCAAATTAATTAGTTGGTCAATGGATGCAGCTGGGTCATTTATTGCATCATTTGAGAATAGCTATTTTCACACATAATTCAAAATAAAACAAAACAAAATAATTAATTTTTATGTTCTTTTTTTTCCAGGTATCCCGTGTGCTATAACAACAAGTGTTGGATTGCCGAAGCATTTTCATGGCTGTGTCATCATGAATTCCATACTCCTTCTGCTATGTACGGGGTCAATTTTGAACCTAGTGGCCATCACTATGGACCGTTACTGGGCCATCATACATCCACTCACCTATAACGCCAAAATGACCCATAAACGTGCTTGCATCGCCATTTCTATATCATGGACTTTAGCTGCTGTCATTGGACTATTACCCTCCATGGGGTGGAATAAAGGAATTCCCCCAGAGCCAAGGTGTTTTTTCATGGAAGTCATCGATCTCAGATATTTAGTGTTTCTATATTTTGCCACAATTTTAGCACCATCAGCATTTCTTGCTGTGGTCTATGGGAGAATATACTTAGCCGTTAAGGGACAGGTAGGTTGCTTTTTGTGTTGTTAAGTGCTTCAATTTATTTAATTTTAATAACAAACTACATGTAAGAAGTAACAACTGCTGAAAAAACTAAAAAATTACCAAATTTTGACTTTATTTTAAAAATGTAAAAATTTGAAGCTACAAAATAATGAAAAAGTCCAACAAAAAAATATATGCCGTTTGAAACCTACATGTTTCAAGTCATCAAGGACTCTCTTCAGGGTTTATTTCAAATGTTCTATAGATGGATTTCTTCTTTGGGCAATTGCTCAAGAACAAAGTTGTGGCTCACAAGATCTGATGTATAATTTTGATAGGATTTCTCTAAAACTTTAGGGTTGTATACTTAGTACTTAATCCATGCTCTAGCCAATAAGGCCATTTGGCTGGTGCTCATTTCTGGAAGACAAGCATCTGAGAGCTTTCACTCCCCCTGGACAGGATACTAATCTATCACAGGTTACTTTTCCAGATGTTTCTGGTACCCTTTTAACAATTCCTGGGTGAAAAAGGTAAATTGTGACTAAGCATTTTTCCCCTGGACACAGACAGGAGGCAAGGCAGGGAAAGAACCCTCAACTTTCTGATCTCTAGACACACATACCCTGTGTCAGTGAGCCACCATGTTCCCATCTGTATACTCATTAGATATAACTCTATGGTGCCTTGACAGTGGGAAGAACTTTGGGTGACACTGATAGGAAATTGATATGCATTCCAATGTTCAAAATGTTGAATTAAGGTACAGTTCACTCTATAAACTACAGATGTTCAAAAGGTCAAAACATTATGGTAATGTAACCTTCAAATTGCCAAAGACACCAACTACTACAATAGAACATAATTTTTCCACAAGTTCTCTACCAATTTCTTAGTATTGATCTTTGATTCTCGTTCTCTTCATCTAGAAACCTGATGCAGCTACAAGGCATTTGTTAAAAGCTTGGGAAATTACTTGGGATCCCTAGAAAACTATGATTATTGACAGTTGTCCATTTGGTGACACCTTTTTTCCTGACGGAATATTTACCGAGGTCGCTAATCTTTTGATGCTGACACTAATGCAGCTATGTGATCTGAGATCTGGAATAATAGTTATTGATTTTGTGTCTTTTTTAATCCACCTGTAGAATATCAATTACTGATTAATGACCATTTATATGATTGTTTAATGTAATGTGATATTGATCACTTGGATTGTCACTTGTATTAAAGTAGAGATAAGCAGATTTTTATAGAATTAAAATTAAATACAGTAGGGTGGGATGAAAAGGAACTTTTGTTTCAAAGATTCACATCATCCTTTTTTGGCCAGGCAAAATAAGTATTAAATTGAGATATAGAGTTTCATTATTGTATAATTATTATGATATTTGTGTTTGATTGCATGTAATGTTTGCTGTTACTTGTAAGTCAGATAATTATAATAGTTCTCTGTTGGCTCAACACATCTATAGAGATGAATTATTTTGCATAAGATTATTTTAATGAGGTGTCTTTATCTGTTGATGTTACAAGTCCCTATAACAGAGGTGTTTATTAATATAGTTGGAAAAATTGTGACATTAGTGATGAAATGGCATCAACACTAAATACAGTGGTGCCAATTCATCACTGATTAGTGTTTCTTATTTTCACTGTTGATTAGTGGAAACATAGTGATATTTTGGTTCTATTAAATCTCATTTTGATGCCATTTTCCCACTAAGTATCACTAATAAAAACTAATCATCACTACATTTGCTAACAGTGTGGAGCTGGTACTAATAAATAAATGCCCCAACTGAAACAATCAACTCCAAATGAATGCAGTACAATTTAAGGATAATTAAGAGACATAATTTATTACTATGTATTATGGAAGTCTGTTGAATATTAACAATGATGTCAGTGACACCATACATGTAGATACAGTATCAATTTTCTCTATTTTCTTGCTTGTGAATATCATTTTTACATATGAGTTAAGAATCCACTTTGTGGTAGACTGGTCCCACAATTTGATGTGGCATGACCAATGAAAACAAAGGTGTTTAAAGTCACACAATTCTCTCTCTTTTATTCATTTTAAACATTTGGATTTAAGGGCATGTTGTGAAATTAAAGCAAAGGGTTTAAATAAAATGCTTCCCCTCATTATATCCTTAAATTATCTAAAGGATCCAAATTGCTGTGTCCAAATCAAATGTCTCATTTGTAGCCCATTTCCTAAAGGGAAAAAATCAGCTTAAACTTATTAGCAATGCAAGTCCCATTATCTTATCAAGAATTCCATTAACTCAGTGGAATTTGCAGGCTAATATGTCTTACTGGAATCATAAATTGAGGTGTAAATTGTATTGAATTACTAGAGACATCTGGTGGTGCAGGGTATAACCACTGTTTTTTGCAAAAAGTTATTTCAAATCAAAACTAGACTTGATCTTTGTCAGCATAAAACTCTTGTGAATTTCTAATGGTTGCTGAACATCTACATGTATATCTGTGAATGCAAAATGACATATTCAAGAACTGAGATGACTGTTTTGATTCGGTTAGCCTAATGAATATTCATGATTGAATATTTGGTTACCTTATTTTTTATACTCTTTACTTGTTGTACCTGTTGACCCAAAATTTCAAAAATGTTTTATACAAGCCATTTCTTGAATTTTCATCTATTTCATTTCAAACAGCTATTTTTTTCAATGTGTGCTGCTTTTTAATTGTCTCTTTCAGGGCTTTGAATACTTGTCCTAACCTTTGAAATAGTAATTGGAATATAATTGGAATAATATAAACTGATCATGCTTGATTAATTAGTATAAGTTAATAGGATATACATATATATATACATGCCATGTACTTTATTATGTTTTTTAGATATAAATAGTTGACATGATCATCAAGCTACGCATTTGATAAATTATTCTTAAAACATTTTTAGGTTAACTTTTGACATTTTCTGTCATAATTTTCACACAAAAGATGTAAAGTATTTGGAGAGATTACAATATGAAAAAGTAGGAAGTGTAAATTTACCATTTAGGCGATTCAATATGTTTATCTAATTATTATTAACAAGTGTTTTAGACACTATCTGAAGTTCTCTTTCCATATCATTACAACACAGTATCCAATGAAACTCTGTATTAAATTACCAGCTTTTTTATCTTAGACCTGAAAATGATATTTCAAACTATACTTTCCTCATCATTTTTGACACTTTATGCCCTGTAACGACATGACTTTTGCCTTTACCTTCAACATTTATGATTTCTTTGAAGGTTGACAGGAGATGAGCATGCTATTTGGTTGGTCATTTCCATGACATAAGTGGTTTCTTTTGGGGATATGTTGCTTTTTCATTATTATTTACAGGCTTTTCAAGACTTTTCAAGACAAAATAACATCCAAACCACATATTTGGAGTGTCATTTATTATTCTATGAATAGATAACAAGGTCATATTTGAAGGATACTGTTTTTGCCAGGTTGACAGCTTATCTGCACTCACATGACATGAAGCAAGCTCTGTTGTTATATTTTGACACAATGTAGAATTATTTGCTATCAAGGTCAATCAAATGGCCTCCTGCGTTATGTTCACATCTCAGTGGTTGGAATCAACGTATGTTTTTGTATCTAATGTGCCTCTTTAAAGAACCGCTTAAAACCTTTCAACATTTAACAATTACATTATATTTCCTATAATGAAGACAGTTTCCTTTTTTAATTGAAACATTCTATGAGACTCCTATTTTACATATTGAGGTTTACAGCTTTACCTTGCCAAGCCCTTTTGTACAAATATACTATACATACATTATAAAAATGATAGCCTTGAAAGAAAAACTTTCCTTATGCACAGTAATGATCAATAAAAAATAATGAATACATTTTTGTACATGTGATCTTTACTTTTGAAAAAAACCTCGAGAAGAGTTGTTGATGACTCAAAACATGAAGGTTTCAAATCGCACATCTTTAACCGTTGGCCTTATATATTTAATTATTTTTCATATATTATATGTACATGTATATACATGTAGATTCAACTGTTTTATATCAGAAGATAATCTTTTTGATAGCAATATATTGTAATAGAACAAGGAAAAATGTTTTCGTGATCGTATCTATAACTTAAGAGTCTTCAAATTAGGAACTATAGAAGCAGCTGTATGCCTTTGATGTTCTTGATTAAATTGCAGGGCTCTTAGTAATTATGCCAACTTGAGTAAGTTAAAAGAATAGGAACATGCACCAATACTTTTATTGGATTCCTTCAACACACAAAACAGAAAATATCTCAATTCATTGTAAATCCTAGAACCCATCTCCCTTTTATCAAAAATCCACTAGGCTTATGGCAACATTTGGCCTGGAAGGATTTTAAACAAAGAGAGCCACTGTGACTTTTTCCATCGTATGACCATATGCAGTATAAAGAAAATCATTTACCAAAAGATTATAAACCAAGGGAAATAATAATGTTATATCCTTGAAAAAATATCACAAAATCTTGACTGTTTAATACTGTCTGAAGCACTAATGACTTCACTCAAATTTCAAAAAGATTTTAAACCATTTTCCTCACATCTAGTTCTTTGCATTGTCATAGGAAACCAATTTATAGGAAATCTCATGTTGTCTACCTAATCACAGTTGACTGCATTGCCATTTCCTTAATTGACTAAATTTCATAGAAATTAAATTACTTTGTTTTCAAAAGACAAGATGACATAAAGGTAACCTATGTACTGCCTTTCAAAATGGCTGAAAACATTAATGGCTATGTGGATTTTTTTTAAAATATATATTCATGTGACCTAATTCACATTTTGATTTCACATTGTGGATTTAGCTAGGCTTTTCCTTAACAGAATCATAAACTGTATATTTAGTTTTCATGGACATTGCACACCTGGTGCATTTGCTGCAAACTAATTAGAAAGCTATTCATCATGTAAACTTTCCCTATTGCAGTCAAATCTATGTCCCCTGGCCATAAGACAGAACTACAGAGGGGAAAGTTATTTTCTATTTTTGTAAGAAATATTCTATGTTTTTTTTGATATCCTGTAAACAAAGCCTATTTTGATATTGACGGATTATATACACAGGTAGACCAAATTTAAATATACCCTATAAGGCAACAACAAAGTAATTAATTAGAATGAAACCAGATCTAAAAAGTAAAAGCAGTAGGTCTATTAATCATGTGATTAATTAGTTCAAGGAAAAACATCAATGGAAAAATGAATTTCTTTGGAATTACACCTAGCAATGTGAGTCATATTTTCCATTTTGGATAATAAAATAATTTCCCCTCAGCTTGTCTCACCTATCCTTTAATCTGATCTTCATTGCATTTATCTCATCAAATTTCAGTCTCTTTTTTCAGTCTGGTGTTAAGCTTTATTTGCTACAGAGCATCATGATTTTTCAAAATATAGAAGTAACAAATTAAGCCAATTGTATAAACATGGGCAATGAAATGAAGTCAGGTTTTCGTAAATGTTTACATGGTTCTACTTTAAGTTAAGAAAAGGTATGGTGAATCACCCTCTTATGAGCTCTTATAATTTCTAATTTTTACTCATATTTAGCTCTACCCAGACAGATTATCTCTCTGAAATGTCTGAATAATCCTGTAGTCAATATCTTTCCTATTTTCCAAATTGGAAGCCAACATAACACAGACAAGAACAATGGCAATTAACCTTTAAATGCAGTGGCCTGTTGTCCAGTCAGGAACACAGATTGATTTTGAATACTCCTCTTTTACAGAGAACATGAACTGGAATTTATACCTTTTAAAAATTGATGTGAAATTGTGTCAGATTTAAGAACTTCTATTTGCATGACCTCATGCTGCTTTGATGATTGGTACACATTGAAACTTTTTCAACGAACCATCAGTTCTAATCACTATACTAGTACAGACCAGGTCCTCATTTACCTTTCTATTATAGCACTTGTAGACCTACAGCAGAAATATCTTTTTGGCCACCTTGCAATACCAGCAATTTCCAAATTACCATTATTTTTTTTGATAATGTCAAGTTAACCATCTGAAATATTATTCTGCCAACCTTGCAATACCAGCAATTTCCATAACACCATTGTGATAATGTCAGCCATCAAAGTCCTTCCCTAGCTATGTTTCCTCTAAGATTCTCCATATTTCCATTTCCCTCCTCTGTCCTTATATTATTCCTCTCTTATTCTTGTGCGAACATGATACTGCCAGCAAAAGGGGAAATCAGTCTTCCATTAATTAAAGTATGCCTGATGCATTTCCTTTCTAATCTGACAGAGACATTCATTTGTGCCTACAGAAGAGGATAACCTATGACACAAAAAAAGTTCTCAGAAAATCATTGTTTATTTCAAAACATCCCTGAAGTGTGCTTATGATTTGAATACTGTGAAAGCAACAAAACACTTGTTGTGTTGAGCAACTTTTGTAGTATTTTTTCGCCAGATATTGCAAGATTATGATAATTACATGTATTGTGTGACAATTATAGTGTTAAATATTTACAATTTATAATCAAATCATTTTTCAAATCCTAATTTTCTTTTTTCAGGTGAGAAGAATGTCGTCTCAGATATTAGACTGTCAGAAACATCAACCACATTTTTCAAAAGCAGAAACAAGAGCAGCTAAGAGTCTGGCCATCATAGTGATTTTATTTGTCATTTCATGGACGCCTTTGTATACTCTTAACACAATCATGTGTTTTTGTCCAACATGTGACGTCCCAGTTGTCATCATCAAAATTGCTATAGCTTTATCTCATTTGAACTCTGTGTGGAATCCTGCTTTGTATGCTTGGGGAATGAGAGATTTCAAAGACTGCACTTACAAACTGGTTGGAATAACAAAGAAGTCTGGCCGACCCATTTCAAATTATGAAGAAAACACATCCTGTGTGCTATAATCATAGGAAACTTCAATGCTACACAATATGTCCATCTCTCATGGAAGAGCATAGGAAATGGTTGTGAATATTTTGATAAAAAACCCACAAATTTTACATGCATTTATCAAAAAATGTTAACACCATCAACTATATAATTCCTTATGCTCCTTATGAAGTAAGCATTGTACATGGCACAAAGTTAATACATTGTATTTCAGCGTAGATTGAGGATGAAAGCAATTCTGAAAATATTCATTTTGGATTTACCTAATTTTCATATAGGCAATAATAAGCAGAGAGACATGTTAAAAATTATCTTTCTGTGCTGAAATATGACCCCATTATATGGATCTGTCTTTACCCTTCAGCCAGTCCCGTCCACATCCCTTTAGTGACTCTTTTGTAAAATGTCTTGCTAAAGTGCTGTGTAGATCCACCAGAATAATACACCAGAATAATACACCAGCATTCAAAGTTTGACCAATAGGCCTATAGATATTTGATTTAAATATCCTTTTAAAATTAAATGCCTATTGTACTTTAACAACACTTTGCTCTCACTCTGTCTAATTCCTGTTTAGAGCATTATCAACCAAGTTGACCTACATTTGTGATCGTATTCATGGGATGGTCATTGGTCAAGGTGACCTTCAAAGTCAAACTAATATCATTAATGGACTGTGCTTTGGAATAGTTACCCTTCAAACGATTTGATTGAAATTATATTTACTCAGCTAGGCAAGTGGACAGTGAAGAATTATTGTATCTAATTTTGGTGTTTCATTCAGCCAAAGAACTTTTGTACATTTTCATGTATATTATAATAATATAACTTCATGCTCTGTTTTACTACATTCCAAATCAATGGCCATAACATATCACTGAATCATTGTGTTGCATGGCTTACACTTTGAGGTGTCTCCTACTTAATGTATGTCTCATTATTTAACAGGGTGATCTGAAAGTCATTAAACTTCAACACATTAGAGTCATATCTTTTGGATTACCTTGTATTACAGAAACATGACCAGTAAAGCAAAATCTTAAATAAAAAACGATCAGCCATTTTTGAGAATTCATTCAACACACACAAACATGATTATTTGAGCTATATTATGTATTTTAGTTTTGAAAAGATATCTAAACCAAATGACAAACTAAATAAAAGACCTGTTTTCACTATCAATTTTGTGAGTGCATTTTTGTGATAATTTTTAAGTATTGTACAAATCATAAACAAGATTGTGTAGAGCTCACTGACCACAAACTCAATGAATTTTAACTTCAAAGTCAATAGTGTAAACAGATTTTTATATTTTTCTAAAAAACATCAAATGTCAGATTTAAAGTATTTACATGATTTATTTATTTATTTCCTGCTTTGATAACAACTTGAATCATTATAGTTTTACTCCAATTTCTTACAAATGATTTTGAAGGTGTTGGGACATTGATTTCTCAATTGATTGGAGTTTGGATTAGAATAAGGGTAGTCATGGATATACAAATTTGGAGAGGAGGGGAGCAAAATCATTGTGAGAAAATGAGTGACACTTGAATTAGAAGATGAGGAACTAGTATAGTTACAATACCCTAAAAATAAAGCAATCTTTTTAAATTTGATTTTATAAGGAAATGTAATATTCATAAATAAGCAACAGACATCTTGGAAACTCAAATGAGTAAAAATGATAAATCAGTCTCTGATTGGCATTTTCCCATTATTTTGTTATGCAATCATTTGTTAAATGGAAATATAAGTGCATTAATTATAGGTACATTTTTTAATAATCCAACAATGTTGTCTTAAATCTCATATTTGATTTTTTTTTTGCAGACTCTATTGCAGTCTTCAAGTTACTATGGTTGAGTCTTTTATTAATGTTCATGAAAATACTGTATTTATCATTGTGCGTCTTCTTCAAATACCATGTTTTGAAGTCAACATCATTTGTCAATAAAAGTAGATCTGTGTGTTGCATAACATAATGATTATAATTATGTTCTTTGTGTGTTGAATGTTTATCCATTCAAATTTATTGTCAGGGATTGATTTACTTGGGGGATGGATGAACAAACTGTTTTTCGCATCTTAAAGTATTGATGGGTCTGTTAGAAATTAGGAGAATTTTTTCATAATCATACTAGCGGGTCTCTCTAAATCAACCCCTAATGATAATTCTCTTGTAAGACAATTTTTTGAAAAATAACCATTCAATGACATTTATTGTTATATGTTTCCATGAAATGGTTTGAATAATAAAAGCCTATTTTCATGTGGGGATCTTTTATCAGAATAAAGGTTCTTTTTTCTTTTCTTGATTTTCGTTTCATAAACTCTAAACTTTCCTCAATTAGGGCTTAGATGAAAAGTATGATCTGAATTAGTAAATACATACAAACTATTGTAAAGCTCTGTTTGAATTGTCAATTCTGTAAGGGCTAGAAAGTGTCTTTTAGTTATACCTTCTTTGAAGCACTTTAAAAGTCTACAGCCTATAAACACAGTTGAGATTTTAAAGTTTTTTCATCTTGAAGTCTATTGACAAATCTTTTTTATTATAGGGATAAACTTTTGACCTATATGATTAAAATGTGTTCCTCTGCTTTAATCTGTTGACACTTTGTTGACAATTTGAACAAACTGACTTCAGGTCACTTCAAATATTTCAAAGGATTTAATGAATTTAGATTTAAAGTCAAAGCTAAATCTTGTGTCATGTATATTAACAGGCCTTAAATCTACAATTAGCTTAGAAATGTCCTCAATCATTGTCAAGGACGCCAATGGTTTCAGGGGACAATTATAGTTGACCAGAAGAATTAATGCTTAAATTGAAATGTCATCTACATGTATATAATCAACTTTTAAAATACTAATGCGTTTGGAGAAGAGAAAACCTTGAAACATCAACTCCAATAACCTTTTTAAAGAATGTGCACATTGATATCTCATTTTGTTTTAAGAGAGAGTTTTAGAATGCCAATAATATTTTGCATTGTCAGAAAGAAATACCAATGCGTAGTTCATGAAAGTAATTTAAGGATGGTCATTCAGTTTTTTCAATGACCCTTCTGTCCTAAGCAAAGAAAAACATGAGAGATTAATTCGAGAGAAAAAAATAAAAATGAACAAACGTAAACTTTGGCATTTTGTTTCACAATTGACCTTTTTGGAATTGTGTTACTTAATTATTTTACCTGCCTTACTGTCTGCCAGTAGTCTTATTGAGTGTATCTGAGTTGTCTTTGCTGTGCTGTCTACAGTTTAGATACAGAGACCATTAATGTATAACTCTTCAAGAGAATTTTCAAAAAAAATGAAAAAGATAAAAAGGCTAGCATATCAATAACAATTTTCATATCCACTTGTAGAAAACCTTGTGGAAATGTCTGCAATTAAAGTTTTTATCCATTTTATCAATGAATTGAATCCCGTAATTATTTGTTGTCTGTGTTCCTTCTTTTTAAGGATCGATGGCATTTATGGTGCAATTCATAACAAACAAATTACTGAGCAAATGCTTTGGGATAATTCCTCCTTTCAAATAGATCTATGAAGAATGACAAGAAAAATCTTTTCCATTACAGTGCACCTCAAATTAAAAAACTATGACTCCTGATCTTTTCCGCCTGTAGACAATCAAACATGAATGACATGTGGAGTTTTGTGCTATAATTTTTAATAGCAAACTTATATATAAACTCACTGTGGATTTATGAACAATATGAGTTTGTTAGAATATACTTTAGCACAACATTATGGCAATAAATCCCTCAGGTTACTGATGTTTGAATGTCTACAGACTGAAAAGATCAGGAGTAAAGTTCCCTATTATTTACTGTGGCCTTTTTTTGGTATCTGTGTTATGTATTGTTGAAGCATGAATTAATGTTGCTGAATGTTGTATACAATCATGTAAAAGAGTAGCTTGTACAATTGCCCTTCTAGTGGACAGACATATGTACATACTAGATATACATGTAGTGACACCTACAGTTTGATATGTTGACATTTTTTGCTTCATGGTGTTGACATCTGGAGTTAGAAAAAAAAGACATATTGCCTAATCAGCAGAAAATAGTGTAGAAAACATTATCTGCCACAGATTACCTTAGTGATTCCAAACGACATTTCATGGATGAATTTATGTTTGGGAAAAATATTCAGATTTAACTCATTGAATCTGAGAAGGAGTAGAGAATTGAACCCCTGATCTGTTGATTTTTCTGGTCTTTGCTTCAACCCCCAAGACAGTAGGAATAGGAACAATAGCAGTTTACTTATATATACATGTATATTCTCAGTAACTAACTGTATCATTCTCTGGTTACATTTATATAAAGTAATGTATGCATTACTATTTTTTTTTGTACTTTTGTCACAAAATCAATAAACCCCACACTGTTCACTGACAATTAATGTCTACATGTCCATGTAAATTCATGCATAACATATTGAGTTATTGACGACGATGACATACATATAAGGTAAGCTACATTACACAAGTAGATAGATCTTTATGAGACAAATGACAAGCACGCATGCATGGCTGCTTCAAATTTCATGGGTTGATGAAATCCATATAAAATACTAAACATGTTCTTGTTTTTTATAATTATATTCAAACTTTTACATGCTAACAAATGTCAGTATTTTTTTTTTAAACTTGTGATGAAATAGTTGGCTCTTGCATGAAGTCTAAAATACTGATTTTTTCCCTTAATATTAATCGTTGCACCTCAGGACTATAGCAACATAGGGGTGTTTTTTATCTGTGGGAGTGGTAGCCAGCATTGTCATAATATGTAATAATGATATAGAAAATTTGTAAGCTTCCTATTTTTAACAAATATGGTATTGGTCACTTATGGAAAAAACATTCAGTTACTAATTTTGTTTTCAAATTAGTTTTTAATTGAATTATATGAAAGTTCACATTTTAAACATTTCAGTTTAAAGGGGATCTGTATAATTACACTATTATAAAAATTATGATGTTTAGTGTTGTTTATTGCTATTAGTGATAATTTAGCAGTACCAAAATATAGCTAGCCTATTTTGTGTTGTCTTTTTCCACCATAAATCAATTCTGTTAGTGAAATGAAACAACAGTAGTCATTAATGATATACTGGCACCACTGAATTCATAGTTGATGCCATTTTATCTCTCAATACTACTAACAACACTTTGAAACATCACTAGTTTTTCTAGCAGTGTAGGTGATTTTCTGATCTAGGGAAGATTTCAAATAGGTTCACCAGAACTGTGGAGTGTTAACATTTACACTGAATTTACCTCATATCAGTCATAACTCATGACATGTGATAAATATTATTTACAAAAGAAAGAAATAACATTCTGATATTGATTTCCATGAGGTTTTACAGTGTCCTAGTCTTGGACTGAAGTTCCTTTGAAGAGTTAAAGTCACAGAACCATATGTTGATAATCTCTCATGGATTTCAATGTAATCCATAATTGATGATTTTAGCAGAAAATTCTTCCCTCAACAGCCGTGGAAAAAATATGTCATAATGACCTAAGATGTAAAAGGACACAATGATTTCAAATTCCAGTTTACACTAGATAGTTTTCTAAACTAAAGATATGTATTAGCTGCTCAGTGCTGATCTGAATTAATATAATACCATGCCTCTAATAGGTCCATGTAGCTGGGGCTTATCCATACACTCCTAGAACAAATAGTGTTATTTTGTGGTAAACTGGAGTTAACACTAGATTGCTTGGTTCCAAAATATCCGAATTTGTGTTGCTATTTTCCATTTATATTAACTATTAATGAAGATTAATTGCAAAGTATGTTACAATATAAATTTAATCTTGTTTTCATTTTACCACTAGATATCACTTCCAACACAAAACTGAATTTCAAATAATCACACATGGGCTTTGGAAAAAGAAACTTATAAATACTCCATACAGTGTGATACTTTCAGACTCCAAACCCAAACCTTTGTTTATTCATTTAGCTATATATCTATATACCTGTTTTTATAAAAATATATCTGAATAAATTGGAGGGGGTGGGGGGCAGTATATCATTCAACTGTTTGTATTTGACTTTTAGTTGCAATAAAGACTATTATTAATATCATCATCATTATTATTATTATTAATACTATTATTATTATTGTTATCATTTTTATTTTTATTATCATTATTATCCTTACTATTTAAAGACATTATTATTATTATTATTATTATTATTATTATTATTATTATTATTATTATTATTATTATTATACAAACCTGTTCATGAATTAATTTCCTCTCTTATATTACACCTGCCTTTTGATCTAGATATATATTCTGATTTTTTTATTGACTTTCTTACTTTCATTAATCTTGACAAAAAGCAATAGTCTGTAAGGATGGTTTTACTGCATTTTGGTAATTGTGTCAGACAGTCAATCAATATTTCATAATAAGAGATTTCATCTATACATTAGCACGTCGTTCAAGACTGGTGTGTAGACTGAGTATTCAAGAAGGATTAAAAGAACATATCTAATATCTGAAAGGTCTGTTGATGTCAGTGCATGTATGGATATTTTGGTGACATTTTTGTGAGAGGATAGGATGGCTTCAGATTGTTCAGATTTGGAAATTTGCAGCTGAATATTTACATAAGTCAGCCATCAATCAGAAAAGCCTGCATAAAACAATTTGAAAAGAACTCAATAAACTGAACTTTCACACCAACAAAAAGAACAGCTAGAAGAATAGAACATTTTGAAATATCTAGTTCAGTGTGCAAATTAAATCCAATGAGATATGAACAAGTGGTAAGTTTGCTGAAAAAATGTTCTTAAACAGGTGGTCAGGGGCTGGCATGGAATTGAATTCATTTCAATCAAACATCTGATTTTTTTGTTGAGAGGAAACATGGGGACACCTAGATCTTCAAGAAAAAATGACATCAGATTGCCAAAAATTACAGCTCCTGGTGTGAGTGCTGAAAATGATGGTTGGACACCAAGGGTGGTGATACAGAAGAAATCACCAGGAGTTGAACCTGGTACCCCACCAGCTTGCCAAAGGTCAACTAGTACAGAGTCTGGTCTTGTGAACCATGTACATTACTTGCCACCCATTCTTTTGAGTGGTAACAAAGTGGATATCCAAGGAAAAAGATCCTTGTCCCATAACAATATTGACAGAAGTATATCCTGTGAATCCAGGGTGCCAGATACATGGCTTGGAGGATCAAGTGTGTCAAAAGATCCGAATGAATTTGCCAAATCACCACAAAGGGTTCAACATCTACTTAAAGAGGCAAAATTAGTCCATTCCGCAAGTGAACCCAGCCTTAGTAGATCCCTCAATCTCAAGAATGCCAACCGTTGGGGGAATCAAACTCCTGATCCAGATATGGACCTTGACCTTTATGGGTCACTAGCTCTTCCAAGAATTGACTCCATCTTAAGATCAGAGGGCATTGAGAACGACACAGTCTATAAAAAAATGAAAGAAAGCTCAAAATATGTACGGTGAGTGCCTAATATTTTGTTCTGTTTCTTCTTGTACAATAAATCATCTAGCTCTCTCCTTAACTAAGATATGTTTACATTGAGTCTTTTTCAAATTTTCGCCTTTTTCTAATGGAACAAGTGAATATCAGTTCATTACTTCCCCTAAATGGAATGCTAGTTATTTGTAGATAGCTATCCAACAAGCTTTTCTTTTGCACATTATGAAGCAGCTAGTGGTAATTAATTTCAACAATAACAAAATTCTACAAATTGAAAGTCTCAAGGAATTGAATCAGGCAATCCTGATCAAACAGTACTCTCTGACCCTGATCAATTACAGCTAAATCTTGCATGAATTCAAATTGCATTCAATGGTAAAGTGCTGCTCTTTTCAAGTTATTAAGTGCTGATTAACAACAGTGACCTGTAAAAAACATTCTTAGAATTATTGTGGGAAATTCACTGTTAATCCATATATTTCTTTCTTTAAAGTGTTCTGATGTAAACATGTGGCAGAAATTCTTTTTATTGAAGACCTTTTTAAATTCTACTTAATTATTCATATACATTTACAAAAATATCTATTGAAATAATTGCTTGGTTTCTCCTTTCTTTCTTTAAAACTCTCCCTGTTGATATTCATTTTCAGTACCTTTGTAATTCAGTTTTTACACAAATATAATGTACATATATTACAACATTGATAAAAAAAAAATCTTTAAAAAAAACCCTTTAAAATGTATGTTTAGCTTGATTTTATCATAAATTGCATGCATTTTTTTTAATCCAAGAATTTGATTAAACACACCTGACCGTTTTTTTAAAGGGATACACCTCTCTATGATGTAAATATGTCAACTTACATATCATCTTGTATAAAGAGTCCCTATGGTATCTGATTTAGTGTCTGGGGTTTTCAAAAAAAAACAGAAGTGGTGTCCGCCATATCTCAGCTAAGCATATATTTTGACTTTTTCTTGACTATTTATTTGACAGTTATATTTTTTATCTACAGTCCATCAGAAGCAAATAATGAAAAGACAAGTTTCACTCTATACTCTAATTATTCTCAATATCCAAAGATGACTCTGTCCCCATGTCATGTGCCAGATAATGTCATAATCACACCAAGAACAAAATTTAAGAAATTAGAAATAAAAACTGACAGACAACAGGACTTAGGAAATTTAAGGGTGGAATCAGAGAATACTCCAGGTCTTTCAAGTCCAAGAAATACAGATACACAAGAAAATCAAGGTAGGTTAAGGATTGCTTGGTTGGTTGGTTGTGTTGTTAAAATGCTCAGGATAAGGTGAGTGAGCTGCCAAGCAAGTTTTAAAAGAATATAAATGAACTAATGAATGAACAAATTAATGAATGAATAAATGAATGGGTGATTGAATGGGTGAGAGGGTAAGTGAGTGAGTGAGTGATTGAGTGAGTGAGTGAATGAATGAATGAATGAATGAATGAATGAATGAATGAATGAATGAATGAATGAATGAATGAATGAATGAATGAATAAATGAATGAAGGAATACGTGACCTTGTCATTGCTTTTTGTTTGAATATCTCTAGGTCTGTAGAGAAATAGTAGAAAAATGTATGCTTGCAGGAAATATTGATTTCAAAAGGAATCGAAAAATCCCCAAAAATACTACCCTGGGTTGGGGCTACTAGACATTGGCTGTTTTGAAAGTATCACACACTTGTGTTGAAGACTGAAAAAGAAAGTGTCCGCTGCCACTTTTTCCAATCTTCCCATGCATATTTCGATTGTCTTCATATAGCGACAATAGAATACCTTGTTGAAATGAAGTTGACAGTATATTCCTTTAGAAATGTTCCACAAGCGAATATTGATTTGTACTTTTCTCTCTTTGATGTGGTGATACCAATTTGATGAGAATTATGAGAAGAAATGCACCTGAACATCAATACTATAACAATCTGTATTGTCGTACTAATTGAAAGTGGTCTCTCACCAAATAAAATAGAGAGATTGATGAGCATCTCACTTCATTTAAAAAAGAGAACGAGTAATGGATCTACCTATTCATCTTCAATTAGGTCTCCTGGATTTTATTAAAGATTTGTATGTGCCATGGCACTTCAGATTATTTACACTCTAATTAATAAAATACTTTTTTTACAAGAAATCAAAAAATGTGTGGGTTTGAATTCTGCTTGAATTAGAATATTTTCGAGTCATATTTGGCCACTGCCTAGTGGTGCAATTAGTTCTCATAATCTGTTGTTTGTGTATCCTAGTGATAAGAGGGGTACAAAAAGACAAATAAAACAAGATAAAACTTTTGTATTCTTATAAATATATTGTTAGCAAGATCTCCAAAAATATACCCCCATCCTTCCGTTTGTTTTCCTATATGAAAATATATATCTATGTAGGATAATATTGCAAAATATATTATAGGCTTTGATTAACTTAGTTTTTGGCCTTAGGCCTAAATCATAGCAAATCAATATACATATATAAAGAAAGTATGTGCTTAAAAATGGTATAAATTTATAGCTGACAAATATTCAAACCTGCAATAATTAATTCATATCCAGACATTCAGCTAGTATTTTCATACCATATGTAGCTATTTAACATTTTCTTTTTAAAAATGTCTTTTTAATGTTCTCTTAATGATTTTCAGAAAATCACAAGCTTGGCTCTCCATATGACATTTACAATCAAGAAATAGAAAATACAAAATGGCTGTCAGAGAAACAAATTGAAAAATCCCTCATGGGAAACACAAACTCTCCAAGGGTTGTTGTAAGTCATTTTTTTCTTCATGAACATAAAAAAAAGTCTCAAAAATTGGCAAATTGCATGTTGAGGAAACAATTACAGCACCTACATGTGTAAATGAAAAATAGAGCCTATTGAAAAAATGTAACCTTTAGCAAAATTTGAGATGAATTATTCACCATTGGAACTTGTTTTTACCTTCATGACGTTTCATAAATTACCTATTCAAACAAAGTTCCAATGGCGGGTAAATAACTAAATATGCATCTAGGAACAAAAACAAAATTCTTTTTATTATTGTAGTTCTAATTGAAAAACAACTGAGCAAAAAAAAAACTGCATAATATAGTGAGAAAACTTAGTGATGTTTAATGTTATTTGTGATGTTTAACAGTAAAACGGCATCAACAGTAGATTTTGTGGTACATTACTGCATACATATCACTATTTTGAGTTGATATTTTCTACTTACGAACACAAGGAGTGAAAAAAGATCAATACTAATTAATGATGCATCGGCACAACTATTTTTAGGGACACCATTTTACCACAAAATATCACTAACAATACTGAACATCACAAGTCTTTCTGACATTGTACTATCTTCTTTTGAAGTTATTGTTTTTTACATATTTGAGTCTTAGAGATAATAGGCCAACAGATCTGTTCACTAAGTACATTGCCATCATACTAAATTATTTCTCACTTTTCTATGCAGCTGATTGCCTCCAATTTACCTGATTGCTCAGAGTTGATGTATGCTGTTAAACCTGATAAAGATATCCTTGCCATTTGCTATGTAAGTGCACTAAAATATCTGCTTCTGTTTCTTTACCTTTAATGTCAAATGCCATTGCTTAATTAATTATGTACACTTATTCAAAATTAACCATTTTAATCATTTGGTATAATGCATAAAGTTTATCTAATATTCTTTTTGTAATGAACTTTGTATCTTTTTGGGGGGGTAATTTTGTAAACTGATGGTTAGAAGTATATGTCTTTGGGCACCCAGTCCACTTTTGTTCCAGTCTTTTGTAAAATGTCTTTAATTCCTGTTCAGAAAGAAAAAAATATGCAAGAAAAAAAACCCATGATTGATTACCCCCACCAGAAATCAATTTGCTGATAGGAGTAAACATAACATTTTTTTCCTCTGTCCTGTATAATCTGTGCTGCACACAAAATCTATTGCCCTGTATTTTAGTAGGTACTATCCCTGCCTATTTCCAACTACCTGGGGCAGCAGGAGGAAAAAAATCACTGTCCTGTACAGCACACCAGCAATCAAAATTCAAAATGTTAAAAACATGGTGTTATTATACTACATGTGAAGATGTCCAGAAAAAAAGAATTTTTGAGATTTATTTTATAAATGTAATAGTTAAAAAATATTAAATCCCAGTTGGCGCTAAGATTTATGAAAAAAGATCTTTGAAAATATATTTTTAGACACCTTTTCAATACATTTATACTGAATATACATGTAAGTTGTTCATAAGAACAAATTACACAAACTAATGAAACATGTTGACTTGACTGCTACAGTGTTTTTATTTTTATTTCACAACTAAAATATTTTTAACATCTACAACGTTTCACTCAAATGTCTTTGATCTTCTACAGGTATAATTGAATAATTATGAACAATGGTTTTTGTGACTTGAGTTTTATGCTACAATGATTCCTATATGCTCCTAGATAATGGAATAGCCTTTGTGGCCCATATAGTTTTCTGTATAATTGTTTCCTTTCTGTTGACTTCATCAATATTTTAAATGTCCCCTTTTCACCCTACCCATCAATGTTTATAATCTTAGTTCCTGGGTTTGCTTCAAAATCTATTGACTTTAACTCTACAGTATATGTGATGATTGACATCAATTATAATTGAGATTTTTTTCCTGATACATATAATCTCAGAATTTCATACATGGATACCAGTCATTCAAAAATCAATACAGAATAAATGTCTGACAAAACAAAGTTTTATGTTTCTTTTCAGGATTTCCAGTCGCCTTCATACAGTAGTATTATTGGTAAGTCAATGCATAACATAGACATCTATTAGATTTAACAACATCAATATTTTAGGTGCAGTATTGTAATTCAGAGACACTTTACATATATTGATGGTATATCTATTGAAGAGGCATTCTGTATGCACCTATATCGCTGAGAGCCAAATCAGAGTCAATTGACTCCCAATCCAGCCCTATGTCAAATGTTAGCTGTCAAAAAGAGTCAACTGACCAACTAGGATGAGTAAAAATGAAAACTCTTTTTGACAGCTGAAATTTGACATATGGCTGGACTCTTTTTTATGAGTCAACTGACTATGATCTGGCTCTCAGTAATACTATAGCAGAGTTCATATATAAAAATGATGAAATATTGAACAATTTGTACAATATCAACAGTTCAGGAAATATTATCTTTGGCATGCGCAATTAGCACAATATTAATTATCACAAATGTGTAAAAAACATCAGTCGATGATTGCATTCCTTTGTAATGTTGATTCTTGTCCAATCCTGTCTCAACCTAAATATACCTGTAACCAGCTCCTACAGTGGTATCTGTATCTTAAAGGGGAAACACTTTACTTTCTTAAGGACACATAGGGCTTTACAACAGAAAATATTTTTGATTAATTGTAACCTTTCTTGATGGTATGTAAAATTGTAAGAATTAAGGAAATGCTGAAACCATTATGTTTCTATAGTTTCAGAATGCATTATAAAAGTAGGAGAGGAGTGAACAAAAAAATTAAAGCATTCTAAGACCCATTCTAAATTGATTAGTTGGTTGATGGTATGACTGGGTCATTTTCTTTTGCCATTGAACATTTTGATAATTTTTCTTTTTTTTACATTGGCATTTTTTTTTCAAATTAGGCAGCACAATCAATTAAAACTTTGTGGTTTTGTTTACATACATTTTCAGCTAGTAATAGAGAACAATAAAGAGGTTATATTGTACAATATAAGATATTTGTGCATACTCCATGGCAATCCAAACACAGAAAAATAAAAAGCTGAGTGTAGTCTAAGTTATGTCTAGATAAAAAAAATTATGCAAAAAGTTACATCAACCAACCAATCAATTTGAAATGGCATTATTGACTTTATTTGTTAATAACCAACTTAAGATATATTGTATATATGATATGGATATTTTCTCAACTTTTCACATGGTCTTACTATATACTCTTAGCCTTTTGATGTTAGCTATTGAGGTCTTAGACATTTGGTGCATGCTGCTCACTGATATGTGTGATCTTATTGTTCTTTTCCAAAATATCAGAAGAGATCTCCAGAGAATTGAAAGCCTATAAACCAGGATCTAAAGCAAAGTCTATCTTACTATATTGTAAGGTGAGTGACTTGGGATTTGTTTTTTTTTCCTCAAAAATCAATGATCTTGACCTGGCACCGTTTCAAATTGTACATGATTTCTTTGAAAATTAATGGATCCATACAGATTTATATGTATACAATGATTTTTTTCTAATGGGTCACCCTATTGATGAACGAAATAATAAGCCACGAGGAAGATGCTTTTGAAATATATGTAGCACTAGCAGAATGTAACACAGTTATTTTAAGTTTGTCATCATTAGTGGATGATCATTCAATAATTATGTTTCAGCAATTATATCCTGCTAAGACAGAAATTAATCTAGTGTATAATAAAGATGGGTTTTATGGAGGGACATTACTGATACCACTGGAAAATCAATAGATATTTTCTTTTGGTCATTCTCTTGCTGACACCACTAGGAGTGTCTATGAGTATGACAAAGGGTTCTCTACCAAGGACATTGCTAACAGTGTCAATAACACAGATAAGATAAAAAAAAATTGTGTCAATAGCCAGATCTTTTAAAGACTAGACTTTGTCCTGCATGCAATCGTTTGATTCTAGAATCAAACTTTCTTGAAATATTCTTTTTCACATTATTTTAATTTTAATCTTGTTCATGCAGGTTTCACTGAATAAAGGAATATAGTACAGTCATGTATGTGCATAGTCTTTGTTCATGCTGTAATGATAAATCACAGGCAAATATTAAAAAAATATACAGGACTATTGATTGATTTATAATTGCATGATTTTAAGTCCCTGGCTAAAAGTTCATTCCCCATTATTGTTCCAATTTAGACAAAGGTATTTCTATAGAATTAAATGAAAATTGTTACAACAGAGTGTTTTAAAGAAATTATTTCTCATCAAAATGTGTGTTAGAGAAAAACATGGATGTTACACTTTTTAAATACACTCACAAGATTCATTCACAAAAAAATTGTGTCAAGTTATTAAATATTTCTCTTTTCTGTTTTCTTGATTATAGGGCAGTCCAGGGTGCATTTACATTTTAAAGAAAAAGATTGTAACTCCACAGAAATTGAAAAGACAGGATCAAGAAGATCTCAGGGAGTATGTATCAGCATTACATACATTTTTTTATTCATCAATCAAGGGGGTGTGAGGGTCTAATTTCTTTTTTTGACATGCACAAGCATATGTCACAAATCATTATTTACATTGAAAAATAATAAATAAAAGTAGATATCTTTTCCTTCAGGACATCCTTAGCCACAGTTTGATATCACTCAAATTTCTTTGCACTTTATTTGATCGAAAGCCAAAAATATATACTTTCATGGCTTTATTTTTTATTGAAATTGATAATGTAATACATATGGTCATTTATATATATATAAAAAAAGCAATTAGACCCTCGCCCCCCCCACCCCCCCCCCCTTAGATGAATTGTGTGACAAAGACACTTGTAGATATGTTTAAACATATCTGGTTCTCCTTCGAAACACACAAATCATGTTTTCTGCTAAAGTATTGAAATGTGAATCATTGCATACCATGGAATAGCCTAGTTTAACCTTCTTCAGAACCAAAAAATCCTCACAAAACAATTAAATGAGCACTAGGATGTACATACACTGTCATCTAAAACTGGCATACCCATTTTTACCATAATTTCTACAAGATTTGAAAAACGTAACTAGTCTTATACAGAGATTTTTAAATGAAAGATAAAGTATATTGAAAACTATGCTTGTTTCTGTTGACAGATTTTGGATTGAACTTTCCAATCATGTCAGTAAATTGTCACCAGAAAATTCAGATGTGTACATTATGGGTTGTTTTGATTTGAAAGAAAATCAACAAGGAGACCAGGTAACAACTATTCTTTGAGAGCATTTAAATAGCAACTTTTTTCTAATGACCCAAAGAATATCCATTAGAAGGGATGGATCATTAAACTTAAGTATTGTTTTACATTTCAGTTACTTGACGAGCTGACAGAATTAACTAAACCAAACAAGATCAATTTTCAGTCCCATGCTGAACAATCTGATAGAGGTATTATTCTATTTTTATATCCTTACAACACACACACCCTTACACACATGTTCGTTTAAGCTCTTTCGTCATCTAGTCTTCACAAATTTCAGTGCTGCCATCTAGGAGTATGTCTAATTATTATTCTGTTACAGAGGTAAACTAATCATTATAGATAGGCCTACATTATACTTCAGTATTATTGCTTAAGTCTATACAAAAAAATAATGATTTAATTCATAGTTGAATGTGGTTTATTTATTAATACTGTGCATGAGGAGACTTTTACTTTCTGTGTCAGAATTTTCATTTCATTTTATATTCAGATGAAATATTTGTCAGGGTAATAATCTGTGAGTTTTATGAGCTGTTCTCCCAAAGAGCCCCACTAGTTGTTATTATTTTCAATTCTATTATCAATTTATTTTCATTAGAGATTGAGAGAAAGATTATAACATTGTTTTCATCCATTGCTAACTGTGGTCTTTACTAGACATTGTGCATAATGATAGTGTAATAGTAGAGAAATCAACATAGGATTTTGAGATAAACATTGAGGAGAGTCCTTGATGACTCATACTAGATACATGGAGGTTTCAAAAAGCACATCTTTGTTGGAACTTGTTTTTAGTCTCTTTGGCATAAGGAAAGTTTTGCTTTCTAGTCAACCATTTTTATTTCAACAATATAGTGTGTATATATATATATATAATAATAATACAATAACATTGTCACAAAAACTGTAGTTGTGAGTATAAAAAAGGCCCTAATGTGAAATTGATTTTATATATTCTTCTTTTTTCTTAGGCCAAGAAGTTCTAAAAGAAATATTTGATGAAGAGCAGTATAATGCATGGAAGCAAAGGACATAGCATACCAATATATTAGCAAGTTAGAAATGGATCCTTGGATTTATATGCTAATTCCAGTAATTTTGAGACAACGATCAGCCTTAAAGACTTTGAAAATATATCTAGTTATCCCTCACAATCGGGAACATAATATTCTTGGGAGATTAGAATTTATATTGTGATGGTGTCTACAAAACACAACTTTTTATTTGGTCTCCTAATGTGCCTTAAATAAAGGGAGTTACTAATGTTTGACTATTGCATCCTGGACCACTCTTCTTGATATTTTCTATACATATATGTAAATTCCAATCGCCAGAATGTGCCTTTGAATTTGAACTTAGCTTCAAGTTATCACTGAACATCTTTCCAGCCATAATTTTAACAAAATGCACCAAAGAAAGATACAACTTAACCATTGATTCTCAAAGTATAAATGAAAAATATCTTGATACTTTTTGTATATATCTACACATTCAGTCTCACAATAATAGGTAATTTGAATAAAAAATACAAAAGCTGTATTGTTAGTAGTTTTATTCTTTATTTTCTATGAATCTCTATAAAATGGTAAGAATAAAGCGTATTTCAATTTTCAGATTTATTGTAATTATCATGATTTTAAAATCTTAAACATCTCAATGTTAAAACTTTACATAAATTCATCATTTCATCAGAGTAATTATGTTGCTATGTTGTCAAGGACTATTGAAGTCCACTGAAAATCAGCCCAATAGTTTTCAGTATTGTATACAGAAAAACCTTATGTCTAAGCTCTTGTGTAAAATGATTGTTCTTTAAGAGCAAAATATGTGCCAAAATAACTTTATATAATTTGTGAGCACCTTCATTTTCTTACCCTGATCACTGAATTTAATACATACTTTTTAAGCATTTATTCATGATCTTTTAAACATTACAAGAGATATTAAATACTCTTTCTTTTCTAGCTCTCTACTCTACCATCACAAAAACCACACATCTTAAATATTACTACTTTGCTGCATTCATTTTTAAAGTCTTTCTGTCATCACCCGCCTCTTTACTTGATCTTAGACCCTGAAAAGAAATAAAAGAATCAAAACATTGGATCAGGAAATTAGGACTTTTCCTGAACACAGAATATTCTTTTTAAAACTGAATTAGGAATCATATTATAGCTCTCCTTTATCAAGCTGTTAATGATTACTGCTTTTTTTCCCTCAAATAGCTTGCTTTGAAACGTTATTGCAAATTGAATAATTTTGTTTCCATCAGAAATTGTATGCACAAGAAAAAGAATAAAATTATCTTTTATTAAACAAATTACATTAATGTTCAAGGCAAATAAGTCTAAGTAACTGTTATAAACCGCTCCTTTCAGAACATCACCTCAACTGAATCAATAACAACAAGTTTCAGTGACCCAAATAAATCAAACATCCTACTGAAAATATAGCAATGCCAAAGTGGAAATTAAATCAAAACATTGCCTCACCATTGCAACTGATGGCATGCAAAAGACACAGTGTTTCCAAGTAAAGTAAGAAGTCCTATGTAACCAAAGGAACCATATCTTCTCTTCTCTGGTTCTGAAAAAGGAAATTAACACCAAGAATAATATAATCTGAACTACTCCATGAGATTGCATAATGTCACAGAGTTGCAGAGTTGAAGTGTGCCAGTCTTTTAAAATATCTTCACAAAGCAAACAAAATAACGTATTCAAATTTAATTATTTGATAAATACACAATTGTTTTGAGCAGGGGAATTGAGAAGCCTTTTCTTTTTCTGCATAAAATTTCTTTGTTCCTCACAACTGATTAAAAAAATCCTTACTATGTGTTATATGAGACTTCCTTTTCCCTAAATATGAACCAAAGGATTACTTACCCCCTGTGTAATATCCTTTGGCAAAAGCAATTCTACCACATAAATAAAGTAAACCTGCCCCTGCTGATATTTTCTACAAGAGACAAGAATTCAAACAAATTATCAAAATATTGTTATGAAATAATGATACTTCTGAATGTGAATTGTTTCAGGTTACAATTGAGGTTTTATCAACTGTTTTAAATATGATTGGCATCTTTAATCCAATTCAAATGAATAAGAAGCTTTTACCAAAATGACTTAAGACATACATGTGGGCGCGTATCCCGAAGGTCGTGGGTTCGAATCCCGCACAAGGTCGACAGAAATTTTTTTCTGTTGACTTTCTGCAGTATAGGCTTAACACCCTGATGATGAATATGTAATACATGTACTACTTACTGGATATTGGAGTCCTCCAACAAATAACAAGAGTAAAAACTGAGGGTAGTTTTCCAAGCTGGATGAGAAAAAAACAGTTTATATCATAAATTGCAGTTCCATACAATCAAGTAATTTGTAAAACTTTAAAGTGAAATAAAATTTAAGCCATTCAGATATCTACATAAAAAGCAATGATAGAAAAAATGTGTTCAAAAAGTTTCTTACGTATTTTGATGGGCTCTTTGGATACAGTTGAATTTGTCATTGTCAGAGTACATCAAAGGGTACTGAAAGGAAAATTGATATTTTTAAACAACCTATTATAGTATAGTAAAACATCCCCTTCAGTTAACAAGTTTTGCTATTTGTAAAATTAAAAACTATGTTTAATTTAAATATCTGTATTAATGTTATATTATATAAGTATATCTTAGTTGCTTTGCTTTCTAAGTACATGTATATGTAAATAAATCTATAAAGACAAAGTTTATAGGAACTCTCACAAACTTGATGCCAAATGTCTTGCGTAAATTTATTTTAACATTATGAAACACTAATATAATAGAATGAAAGTGAATTCTACATGGAAATTCTACAGGCTGGAATGGTAAAAATATCATGAGTGGAAATTGTGAAAGGAACAAGGCTAGAAGCTGCATAAAATGAGAAGGGATATCATGATCATTTGATAAGTGCTTTACACTGGTTCTAGCAAATATTGAATGGTTCACAAAAAATATTTGGTTTCAGGTTTCTCTAGTCATATCTTCCTTCCTGTGTGTATGCATAATGTTTGAAAACGAATTGAGCCTTTGTGTGACACAGTACACAAAAACTGCAAAGGCATACATTAGAGTATATTTGGGAACATGATGGATCACCTTTAAATAAAGAACTTATTCAAATACCAAAAAGGAAACCAAACTTTTCAATAATCCGGTATAGAAAATCATGCAATCATGTGAAAACAAATAAGAAAAAGAGTCTTTCAAAAGTCACTTCAGAATTTCTAAAACAAAAAAAATCAAAATTTCGTTAGTAAAAATACCATCTCCAATTAGCATTCTGAAAAGATTTTATCCTCAAAATCCTAAAATGTCTTCATTCTTGAATGGGAAAAATCTTTTGCATTCAAAATAAAGAGAAAACTATTTTTAGTATGTTCTAAAACCATACACATATCCCTGTTGGTTATTTAAAATTGTTAATGTCAACTCATGTCAGAATCTGTTTAATATTTTGAATATTTGTCATGATGAGTGTTGATCTTTTCCTCAACATTTCAAAATTTGAATCTTGATTAGCATTATAGGAAGGCAAAAACAAAGCAAATATCTACAATGATATGCCCCTAAAGGAAATCGTTCTGGGATACTACAGTCTCAAAATCTTCAAATTGAAAAATTATTCAGCCTCTTGTTAAAGTTATACATGCATTTATACCTTGACACCATGGGTTTTCCTAGCCAAGGTAACATTCATACCCATCCATAGATTAACAAAGGCACTCCCAACACCAGTCAGAACTACATAGCCATAACCTTCAGGTAGGCATGAATGGATCATTTTAGAACACCCAGCCATTGTATATCAATTTAATAGTGTTAAATCTGTAAGTTTGATACATAAGTTGGTAGTTATTACTGTGACAAATTTGGTGAAAATTAATGTTTTAAGGTTACATGTTACTTTTCAATGCAGTTCATGAGTTGCCACCAGCTAGCTCTAGGGAAAGGATAAAAAATGTTGTTTATTATTGTGCTGTTTGACTTTCCTTCCCAGACACCTAAATTAATTTCACATGATATTTCAAAGCTTACATCCAACAACAATTGTGTCATCAAGACTCAGGTGATGGTCAATGGCCAAATCAGGCAAGCTATGCAAAATATGAAGAAGTCATAGGGATATTCAAAGTTTATTTGTTTGTTTTTCAAAAAGCCCATTTACCACCACATATATACACTTGAATATAACTTTGGCGCCTCTGTTGGAAGCAGACTAAAATATATCATGTATGTAATAAAGAGTTCTGAGAGATATTTCAGTTGTTATGGTGATTGCAGGAATCCATAAACACTGAAATTTAGAAAATATATATTATAATGTGACAACTAGTATAGACATCAGGGTTGTTTTTTGTTGTTGATATAATTCAATACACACCTTCACTTCATACTTCTTTCTGGCTTTCCCAACATTGATGGCCATCCACATATTGACAAAGCTTGCAGCTACACCTGTCAGGACAACATGACCATAGCCCTCTGGGAGACTCTCAGCAAACTTGGAGACCGACATTTTGATGAAATAACTCTAAACAAAAAAATTACCTGTTAGTGGTTGGAATGTTTTAAGAACTCGTGCCACATAAGATACAATACAATAAGGACTTACCTCTGACAACTTCTTTTATTTGAGTGAAATAACTTGTTACAATTTTTATTGTATAATATATAGGATTTTTAATACCATCATTCTCCAAAATTCTCTTAATTGCTTATACTTAATAACAATCTATTTGATGGGGGCTATACTTGCTACAACCTATATAAAATTCCATTTGTGTTGTTCTATGACCAGCAGAGCTAAATCATTGTATTCTTGAATAATCTGTGACAATGAATAGTTATACAATCAGTTACATCAATGAATTGGTTAGTAACTTGATGAAATACATGTGTAACAGAATTATTGATGTCAAGGAAAAATACATACATCGTCACAACCATCATCAATAAAAATGCAATGTTGTATCTTGATCTTGAAAAGTGTTGGTGTTTTGTAAGGTTCAGGCAAAACAAAATTGGATGGCAAAGTAACACTTTACTAACCTAAAATGTTCTTTTCCTGTCTTGAGAGTTTTGTTTTAGGGACTATAAGATTTGTGTTGTTAGAATTATTTTTGTGGGAGGGAGGGAGAGGGGGAGGGGGTTATTACTCTGGTGCCTTTCCTTATTTTGCTCTTTGTTGTTGTTTTTTGGCTTTAATACAATGGCCAATGCTGTAACAAATATGCATATACAGCAGAACTCAAAATATTAGATCCAAGGTTATTCAATTTAAATTTTTCCCTGACTGATTAATCTTGAAAAAAATCTTTCCCAAAATTATTTCATTAGGGAACTGACCTTATACATGTACTTTAAGAACAAGAACAATATCATTTTTGTTCTCAAAAATATTTTGAATCCTGCTCAGCAACGTGTCATTAAGAACAGCATTTATCTCATGCCCAACTACAGCGACTTCAAAGTCCATGCAACTTAGCATGTATAGTTTTTATCTTGACCTAGGCCAGAGTCTAAGCCAAAGGCTAAGGTTACATCTGAACCATGCATGATCCATGGGTATTCCCAGACACAGGCCTTGTGAAAAGGTACACATTGATAACAAATAATGTTGTAAAATGTTAAGTAACAATGTCTACGTCTGCATTATCAACAAACTATTGATAATATTGTAACGATTTAAGCCTTTACTGACCAGCCTAAATGGTCCGGACCTTTTAGTCTAGAGGTAAAGTGCTGGCTTGT
>JAVSBT010133321.1:0-14858 GCA_033118115.1 Pharyngocirrus eroticus
ATAGATACAGATTATACATAAGGAGATAAAACTATGCAACTAAAACATTATGTACTGAAAAAAATATATAAATATTCAAATCTTAACAGACAGATAAGTGTACTTACTTTTCTGAGTTCTTTGAATAGCGTTTTAACACTAGGCATTGTTAAATCCTTATTATCTTTGTCTCCTTCAGGGCCATTTGGGCTGCCTACTTGATAGCTTTCACAAAAAAAATACAAAAATGTGTCAAACACAATAGAATGATAATAATTAATATAAATAATAACTTATTATCTATTTATCTAAAATGTAAAAATAACCAATTTAGAAGAGGAGGCCACTTCAGGAAAACTTATCAGCAAACGATCCATGATGATCTGGACCTTGTTGGCGGCAACCCCCAAGATGCCATAAATAGAGACAAATGGAAAGAAATGTGTTTGAGAGCCATGGAACGTTCATAGAACGTGATAGATGATGATCTATCGAGATAAAATTGCAACTTGAACTGTTATAAAAGATAAAACTGTATTGTGTATAACCAATTTGCATTGATACAAGTACACATTGTTGGTGAAAAATATTAAATAAATCTTATTCAATAACAATAACGTGTATTTTTAGACATAAAGAAAGTTTAGATTTTTTCAACTGATGGACTTTTTGAAATGAATATCAACAGTTCTAATTTTTTATTGGTAAGAGCATGCAATATACTCTCAGGTCCTAACATTTAGCATGGCGAGCACTAACTTGAAAATTTGGGTTTGAAAAATCAAAATCAATGGTTTTTAAAAATCTAGTAAAGACCATTTGAAAATTTTCTTAGAAAAAGTTACCAAATGGACCTTCAGAAAAAAAGATAATGTTGAAGCTTTCTCTATATTTGGCTAAAAGATGACAATCTGGAACTATCAGGGATTAATTTATCAGTGAAATCAAGATCAAGTGAGCTTGTATGATACATTGATGATATATATAATAATGTGAAAAAAAATCTTTTTGTTACAATTTGTTACAATTTTAGACTGCAGACTAACCAACCTTTCAATTTGGTCGACATCAAATGAATAATATTCTCTCAATTCATCTAAATGTCTTGGTGTTGTTTTGTACATTTTTCCAAGAACTCCTTTGCATTTATCACAAGTAATCACCAGATAAGTACTACAATTAGGAAAAAAAACATCTCTATTATCATAATCTCAATATGAAAAAATTTAAAACTGAAAATACTAAAACTTTCATTGTTGCTCTCTTCAACCACAAGAAATATCAGATTTTCTGTTGATTTGTGTTCACGATACCATTCTAAATTGATTAGTTAGTCTTTGGTAATTTGGGAAAAAAATTGGCCTGTAAGGTTGGATCTTTCTTTAATTTCAAATGCCTTTTTCATTGATACACCAGAAGCAGTGAGGTTTTTGATTCGCATGGAGTATGCACGAATAGATTGTGTTGTACAAATAACCTCTATAAAGTTCTTTATTTCTAACCACAAATGTATGCTTATAATATAAGCTACAAGCCTACAAAGTTTTTGATGAATCGTGTTGCCTAGATTTAACAGATAAGCAACATTTTGAAAACAAAAAGAAAATGTTCAACCCCCCAAAAATGACATGGCCTCATCCAACGACCAACTTATCAATTTCGAATAGCTTAATCTATTTTTTCCATCATTCATTTTTAAATGAAAGAAAACCTGTTTATTTTGCTTTTGATGGGCTGGCTGGCCACTCACGTTTTTATGAACTGTCATTCATAGACTATATACTGCATCCCACATTAATTTTACTAACCTTCCAATATCATAACCATGTGTTGAGGTTAGCAAACCTTTGGTTTGTATAACTTTGTCTGTAACCTCTGAAACATAACATAATATGGTGTTACATCATAATTATATATTGGAAATAATATGGAAATTCAAAGTTTTTACAATAAATACAAGTTAAGAATGTTTTTAACAATTCTTGAACCATTAATGCACCCTTAAAGCTAGAGGTATTATTTCTCTGTTTAAAAACAAATTGGAGAACTGAAAAGCATCAAATTTCTATCATGACACTTGACAGCTGTCTGAATCCGTTCTTCCCATCTTTGATCGTGGATGCAAACTTACGTCTGAGAGTTATCATTTTTAGCTCATGACAAGCACAGACCCAAGCAAGGGAATCTCCAACAATGGACAAACATCTTGAACACTGTAAAACTAACGGGATGTCATGTTCGACAGAATTGTCATTTGATGGATCAATTGTACTTTCTGAATTTGGCGGGTTTGACACATTCACTTCCATGTTGATTGAAAAGTTCTCAACCTGTGTTTACGAACTAATATTATATATTTTTTCAATTAATATTCAGTACATAAAAATCATTTTATAATCAAAAATGATTCTTAAAATTTATTGTTAAAGAAATAAAATGATTTAAAGTTGATTACAAGCAGAGTGTATTTAGCTTTCACAGCTCTTGCGGTAAATACAGGGATCCTTCATTATTTTGTTTACTTTGACCACTTCTAGACCTAGACTCGATGCTAAAATGACATTTCTCAGTTTAAGGGTTCTACCGATGAATTTATGCACCAGAATATGTGCCAAATCTACTCAAAGGGTATATTTTCCCTCAACATTAAATTGTTGGACAAATAATAGGAATTACCATTGTTTAAATCGAATAAACGATCTGACACTGACAGTAGCAAGAGCACCATCCAATATGAGGAATACACAAGCAAATACACAAATGGGTAAAATTTGTGCTATTCACTGCATAGCTACGACTCTAAAAGATTCACACATTTTATTGCCAAGTACATTTAAAGTTTTAACTATATCGGATCGAGGGAAGAAGACTACAAGAAAACAAATCCAAAATGAAGTAAGTTTCTGACAATAATCTTTTATCGTATTTTTTTTTTAAATTCAAGTTTTTTGTAAAAACAATTGAAACTTATGAATACAGATATCTTCTGCGTTTTGATATATACATGTATTATATACTATAAAATAATTTTGTGCAGTGTTGAAAATATTTTTTGTTGAAATATCTAGCAAGATGATAGTGACACAGATGACAGTGATGATGAAAAAGACTTCCAACAATTTGATGAAGATGAAGATTTTCCAAGCAATTATAGGGAATTAAAAGCACATATGCAAACTTTGAGACTAGATGCAGTAGTAAGCTCAGGATTAAGCATATCAAGAAAGTGAGGGAAACTTTCAATTTTCTTTTGAATATGAAATTTTAAAAAAGCCTAATTAAAAACTATGTAATTTTCTGGTTTATACTATAGACTTTATTTGGCCTGACTTTTAAAAAAAATTGTGTCTCAAACAACATAGAGGAATTCAGGAATAGTACTTTAATACTCCTTTACCAATTGGATATGTTATTAATATGATAAAAATGAACTAGATTACACCATTCCAAATTGATTAGTTGGTTGATAGATTTTTTGACATTGGGGAGGGGGAAGGGTCATGAAATGTAGGAGAGCAGAGTGCCGGTCACTTTGATAGCTAAAGAGATGCCTGAAGTTGCATCCTTGTGAAATTTCTTCTCATTCTCTGGTAATAGAAAAACCTGCATTTCCTAAAACCATTTAAAAAATAAGTCGGCATTGTCATTTTGGTCCTATTTTATTACCCATATTTTTATTCTGTGTTACAAGATTGTATTCTATCTAAAACTACAGTAAATCTGTTAATTGTTGTCATGTATGCTGAATTGACAACAATTATTTCTTCTCCTTTCCCAATCTTTACAGCCAAGTGGAAAAGTATTTTTTATCAAATGTATTGAGAATCAATGGAGGAAAAGCTTATAAAAAACACACAAGGGTGAGTAGAAGATGAAATTTCAAAATGTTAGAATTATCCACCAATGGATATCAGAAAGTATGCCTCATCCTGCCATGCTAAGAATCTGTAGCCTACTGTGTGTCCGTTTTCAAAATAACAGCTATATACCACAGCAGTATTATTCTGAGTTGGCAATTTGCAATAGTGAACGGATGATATATTTATCCTCTAGATATGGATAGAAAGAATTTGTAAAATTTTAAGCATCAGGTTGTAATTCAGTCAACTAAAATGTTTATACTATGTTCTAATATTCCTTTTTTTCTTTTTCTTTTTGTATGCAGTTGGATGTTGGAGATTATGTAGACTTAATTACAGAGAAGTCTGAAGAGGGGACAAAAGTGAAAAGAGTTCGAATAATGGGAATAGACGATGCCAGATCTAGTAAAAGTGGGAAACTGACTGTATACCTCAGAGCATGGAGAGCTAATGTTTTAGTCAAAGAAATATAATTATCATAGATCATCACAAAGAAAATGAATTTAATTGTAATAGTAACAGGGGCCTAAGTGTAAATAATATGAAATTTCAGTAAAAAAAACACGATTTCTGTGATTTGTAACTCCTGAAAACATTTTTTTATTAGGTACACATGTTTATACTTTTGTATCCAAATTTTTAGCGAAAGGGGGTTTGAGTTTTCTATTCAGGTTAGGTGGAAATGTTGCCAATTTCTGGTCTTTGAATCTATTTGGTTATAACAAGGAATTAAACCTGGAATTTTGTGATCAATTCTTTTCTTCTTTCTGTATCTGATAGCTCAATCAATTCTCTCCTGCCTTGCTTTAGGGTAAGACTGAAAATTAGGCAAACATGTATGTTTGATTAAAAAATAAAGTATTATCCAGTCATTATAATCTGTACAAATACATTTTCTGCTTTTTTTTCTTTATTTATCCTGCGAGTGTTTTTAAATCCTGCAATTTATTGAGATTTTAAGTAACAATTAAGAAAATGGAAATCATTGTTTTTATAACCATCACCAGTATTGAAATTCCAGAAAAGTGTACATAAGACCAAAGATTAGATATTTTTGGTTTATGCCTGGTTGTCCTTAGATTACCCCCCTCCCTTTATCACTGAATATTTCCATTTTGGATGTACTGTTTCCCACCCAGACCAATGTGTCTAAGCTTAGTCCTCCAAGGTATGCAGTGGGTTTCTACAAGAAAACGGCTATGCAGATGAGTTTAAACGGATTCCCGGTTGAAACTCTACTAAACTTAATTCAAATGTTTGGTCTGAAGTACACTGAAGGAAATTGTATAATGAGGGCTTGTAAAAGGATTATATCGGTTTTCTTCCAAGTATTGGAAATCAAACAAAATTTGAATAATTGCAGGAATTCTTGGTATCGTCTTGAATGGAAAACCTTTTCGGACATGTATACAGTAAGATATAAAACAATAGGTACTTATTTGTAGAGTATCACCGATACTTAGTTGTAGAATATATTGATATATTGTTCTGAAATATATATTTGTAGAAATAAAGTGTCACAAGACTTGTATAACATGTTTATTAATAGAAGGGTACAATTGAGACCTTTTCCCTCAGGTGGACCTGAAATAGCTAACTTTAATCTAGGAATTGCTCAATATTTTTAATAAGGGATAAAACTATCTAGTCCCCAATGAACGCCAGTTATTTGCATCCAGAAAATTAAACAATCAATAAAATGGTATATTCAAATTTAAAAAGGAGTGGATATCAGTGAGTATATGTTTTTTTACCAAAATTGGGAAATTAATATTGCAACTGAACTAAAAGATCAGAACATTCATAATTATATTACCTACTGAAATTTAATAATCAACAGTAAAAGTAAATGGATTCAAACATTTTGTATGTTTTTGATAATATTTTATTTCAGAAGTAACAAAATTCCATATTCCACGGATTAAATCAATGATTCGAAGTTTGTCAGAATGCATGGAACAGTCCCAGTAATAAGTTATTTAATAATAGTATTTTGAAAGTCCTTTTGGCAAGTTTGTTGTTGTTTGTGGTACACTGGCTGTCCAAGAGTCTTCATAATCAGGTAGTGATTCCATTAGCTGTGGTAGAGCTCGAACATCGACATATCTTTGATCTCGAACATCGAAATATCCTTGATCTGTCCTTAGAAGACCCAAGTCATCCAAAAATAACGGTTCTTCCAAGGACTCCCCTATATGAGTTATTGGAAGAACTTGGGTCCTTGGAAGAGCCAAGTCATCCACAAATAACGGTTGGGATCTTGGAAGAACTTGGGTCCTTGGAAGAACTAGGTCATCAACAGTTATTGGTTGGATCCTTGAAAGAACATCAGAATAGGGGAAAGCGCGTTGCACCTGAAATATAAAAAGAATGAAAAGATAAGTTTGTTGTTTAGGAATGAAAAAGGTTTGAAATCTTTCTCCGTGTTTTAAGAACCATGGTTTATACAAAAATGAGATGATTAAGGAAAAGAAAATTTAGGAAAAAAATATATGGCATACTTACATTAAAGCCATATGGAACTTCGTGTTCTTTTGTTACGGAATACTTGTCATGTATACAATTGGAGGATTCCATAGTAAGATTAGTTTTCCTTGGAACCCTGGTAGTGTATGGAAGACTCGAGCTTCTTGTAATATACCTCACTGGAGAAGGGCTTCTGGTTCTTTTCATCACTACATCACCAGATGGCAGCACTATGAATTGTTTCAGGGTGTCATCAGTGACATAGGCAACAAGGATATCTTGAAGTCTTCCATTCCTTTGGATAACACGAAGAATTTGTAGACCCTCTTCAGTGATCAGGCTTACTTTCCTTGGGCCAGTGAGTTTTATTTTCGCAATGAGCATCTCCAATGCGGTTGGTTTTACCATGGTGGATAAGGGGGGATATCCAAATTCTGGTACAGCTTCTAAGAAATCTCTTCTTGATCTGGAAAAATAAAACTGTCAATAAAAAATAGGTCACCAGGTTTACTTTCTTGGTCATGAAAAAAGTATATTTCACAATGAAGTTATGTGAAAATAAATTCCAAGTAAAAATGTAATGGAATAGTTTGAAGAAATAAACCCATACTCACACTCTGGAAGCCATATTTGATAATAGGAAATATGAATTGAACCACAAGTTGCTTGCTCTTCAGATATCTGATGAACTTCTAAGGTTGATATGAAGTAAAATCCCAAACCACTGTCTTTTTATAGCATTTATTCAACTTAAATTAATTCAGAAAACTAGTTTTTGCAACAAAAAAAGGAAATAAAAGCTAACACACCTCAGCTTTTTACAATAAGAAGATAGGCCTTAATACCAGTATTAGAAACCAGTCAAACAAACATCAAAAGAGTAAAAGTCAGCACACCTTAAGTGGTACAGTACGGAGAATAAAGGTTCTGTGATATACCAGTTTTTTTAAATCAGGGGCTATAGTACATAATCACATTTTTACAAAATTTACTAAAATTTACCCTTGTTTAAATACATCACAAATGATTTTTCACAAGAGGAACTTTCAGATCCAACTAGTACTCTTGATCCCCTCAGAAGTATGATGAAGGCAGGAGAATTATGTCACTCACCTATGTCAATGTGATTCCTAGTAGGGGAAACTCTTTCAGTAACTGTGTGGGTGAATGATGGAATGGTAAATTTTGAAGATATGATAACATTTCTATCTTATCAATTGTCATCCTTAGGAGTAGGATCATGGCACTGTGACCACCACTATCATCATCATCACCAATATCATCATAATGATAGTACTAAATAGTGATAAAAATAATGATAATAATAACAATAATAATTAAACCTGGAATTTTGTGATCATTTCAATTCTTCTTTCTGTATCTGATGGCTCGATCAATTATCTCTGTTTGATTAAGAAATAAAGTATGAGCTAGTCATTATGATCTGTACAAAATACAAATACATTTTCTGCTGTTTTCTTTATATGTCTAAAAGTGATTTTAAATCCTGCAATTTATTGAGAAGATATTACCACAAATGATAAAAAATACCTTCATGAAAAAATTATACTGAGCTGTGTTTCGTTTTCCTAATAAAAGTACCATCGGTTATCTATTTCTAGTGAATTATTTTTTAGATAATTTTTTTGATTTAAAATAAGCGAAATTGTAGAAATGAAAACTCTGATGCTAATGCATAGGGCTTATAATAAAATGCTCCCTAAGGATGTTCAAAAATAATATTATCTAAATGAAGGTAAAACAATTTAAAAGACAAGCCTTCAAGGAGGCACAGTGCTACTATCCCAAGAGGAGCTAGAGCATTAATGTGGAATATTTCGGAAGGACAGATGCAATTTCTAAGGGACTTGTCCCCTGGGTCCACACTTAAATCGAACCCTGTAAATTGTCAAACAACAAAACTAGGATAACAGATGAACGCTACTGCTGACAAAAAATTGATTGTGAGAAAAAGTTTAAATTTTTTACCTTTAAAATATTAACAAAACTTTCCTAAAAATGCACTATAATACTCACACAAAATAATATGATATAGTTGTATTTAGCCTTTATAGGCAAGACTTTATAAAACTGCTAGGTCTTGCCTTTCTAATTCAACAATGATAATGATAAAAAAGGGGGGAAAAACAATGCAATAAAGAAAAAGAAAAAAATTAATGTCTTTTTGTTTTATTAAATTGCATGTTGAAATGTTATAGTATTGTATTGTATTGTAAGTTGAAATAAATGAATAATTTATTTTAAAAATAAAAATACTATGTGTTTTATGACTTTTTATTGGTCAATAAAATAAAACTTTACAATGTCTTACAAAAACATTCTCATGGCTATATAGTTGCTTTTCATTCTTTAGATCACCAGGTGGGAGTACAGAAAATAATTTCTCATTAATATCAACATCTCCTTAAATTAAAAAAAAATCTTCATTCAATTTCACCATTTGCTCTATATAAGGCCTTATTTGTTTTACTTTTGTTGAAAATTAAATATCTCCAAATGTCAGGATTTCTTTTTTAAAAAATCCAAAATATACTCCTACATTTTGACTGGGTGAGCTGGGTAGCCAAACAAGAAGAATATAATGTTCATTCAACATTTATCATGCCTAAATTCTAAATATGTACATGTACACTGTGTTTTTGAGCATTACACAGGTAGCATTAGATTAATCCATTTCCTAATCTTAAATACTGGATCAAAATTCTTTGCATAATCTTTTACTGGAAGATCCATGATTTTGATTCAATATTGGTTTGTAATCCTATCCTTTTTATAAAGCATTGGCAAGTTTATTGCACTTTGAATTTGACGCAATTGCATTTCAATTCATTGTTTAGTTGTTTATTTCGCCAAACGAAAAGCTGAGTTAAATACACAGAAACAAGAAGTTTTACATAATTGCTCCTCCTATATGTACATGAACAGGATAAACAATTAATATTTTCTGTACATTTTATAACATGGAAGGAATTGTGAGGGATGTATTTATTTCCTTTGGAATTCTGTTACTTATTCATATTGAAACAAGTCTTGGTAAGTTGATTTTTTTTTATTGTCTATGTGTGCAGTTATACATGGCAATTATTATTCAATGAAAACACATCATTTCCCCACATGTATTGAATTTGAGGCAAGCATTGAAAAGAAAAAACAAGTTAAAATTTTCATTTTTGTTCTTTAATCATAATTTGAGTGTTACAAAACTGTGGACAGATTACCAACAGTAATATGATAAACAAAATATAACTCCTTAGACTAAGGCTGAGGCTTAGAGAATCATAAAAAATTCTAGGCAAACTTAAGTCATTAAATGAAAATGTATATTGTAAAGTGGATAAATCTTTTGAGGTAAACCCAAGTTATTATAGCTATGACCAGTCTGATTTTTTAATTGTTGTTTCTTTCCCAGTTATGTCTTGAAAGTCAGTTTCTCAAAAAATTGTGTAGCAACAATTCTGTTTATCTTTGTATTAAAAAGCAACCTTTCAATTGTTAATATTTGTAGAATTTCTCTAGTGATACCCTCCCATTTCCATGAAATGAAATACCTGGTTACTGCAGTTGCTTTGTTTGTTGTCTTATTATAACTATATGACCCTGATATTTTTTGCCCTGATCTAATATCTTCACATCAACAATTCACATGAATTGCGTACTCTCATTGGTCTGACACAACATGGACGGATTCAGAAACATCAATATAATTATGTGTGTATCACCAAATCATTTACATGATAAGAAAATAATAACAATAATAAACCCTGTTATATTCACAAACAGTAATCTGAAGAACTGAGTTTTTTGTTTTTGTTTGGGTTATTGCCTAGGAAGTGATACTGATACACTTCCCTTTTGAGTTTCTAAATTCTTAAATATGAACAGTTAGTTACACTGTGACCAAACTATTGAAGACTTACATTTAATTTAAAACATATAACATGACATTGTATATTTCATTCATTACAACACAGTAGTCTAAATGATATTTTGAAATCATATTCTTCAAAATTAATACAGTTTTGAAAATTCCCAATCAACTTTTTATAAATACATGTACATGTATATTCTTGTTCCCAATAAGTAGATCCTACAATATATTATAAAACATTACACATACATGATTGTACTACTAACTCCCTAAAATTCCTTATTACATAATCATATTCCTAAAAAACAAAACCCATCATGCACCATTTTCTATATTTTCTAGCTACATCAAGCATCATGCCTACAAAGTATTGGCCCGATCCAAGAATACACACTTCTAAGTATAAAAGCATAATACTGTTTGACACAGTTACAGAGAATCTTTGCTTGCAAAGAATTAAAGAAGTTATTTAATTGATAATCCATTTATTGTCCAAGATGAAAATATCATGTATTGTATTACAATATCTTTTTGATGGCAGCCATATCAGTGGCTAATTTAACTATAGAGTCTGTTGTTTGAAATTTGTTTTCACGTTCTATCCATTTTCCTTCAATGCAGGAATCCCATCGTCTATAATGGTGAACCTCTGCAAGGTGTTCTGGGACCATCATCTGGCCCCCATGTAGATATTTGTTGGTGTTATGAATTCCATACATGTAAACTTGTGAAGGCTTTGAAGCTGTTTTCGGCTCAAAGCTGTTTTTTTCTGGATCATAGATAGTCATTGGAAAGAGGCTGTTCATGTACATATTACATACTGCATGTGTAGCTTTGCAATCTGTTACTTTTGTTTCAGATGATGTTTCTGTTATCAGAGTTTTAACAACTCCCGTTGTAATGTTTACTGAGACTTGATTTGGTCTTGCATAGCCACCTTTATGACAGTATCTGATCTGTTTGAAGCTAAAATCTGTAAAGGTATCAGATGTGTCTAATGACGCCATAAGTTGAGGCAGACTGGTTCCTTCCTTTAATACAAGAAGTTCATCAAAGTCAACATTGAGGACATACTTGTAATCATCCACTGTTCTCAACAGAATTTCGTTGTTAAGTAATTCCTGTGCGTTATGAATATTGCAGATGTAATCCGGAAAATTCCAAGGTAAAATTTCCAAGAATTTCTGTTCGACATAATAATTAAGCACTTGTTTTACTGCATCTGTGATGGCATGGGTACCATAGACAAAAACCTTATCCACTCCTATATTCTTGAAATGTTCAAACCATTCAATAATTAGGTCGGGGTGTTCTACTTTTTGTCCATAGTTTCTCATTGTTTTAACAACAATGGCAATCTTATTGGGTGGAATAGCTTTTCCTTTCTCGTGGACAGGAAAAGGAAGAGAAAGCTCCTGAGTTCCTGATGAAAACTCCACTGACAACACTTCCTTTGAGTCTAGAGAATTTGGAAGAGGGCAATGAATATATTCATCACTATTATGAACAGTGTAGAGTTTCGTCATCCAAACCCAAATATTAACCAACTCACCAGCCACTGTTATTTCTTTTGTATTCCCCCCTTTATCATCTAGATATGTGATTTGACACTTTAAATTGGTTGGTCTATTTTCATAGGTACCAATAGCAAATGCTGTTAATGTTTTTTTTGGTTGATATTTTCTTCTGTCAGAATAAACACTGTACACATATAGTTCAACTCCTGGGATCTTTGTAAAAGGGAAAGGTTTTGACATGTTTGTTGCCATGTCTAGAATCTCACCAGGTTGACACTGCCTTGCAGGTGGTTTTGGTTCAGGTTTCCGGGTGGGTTTTGACACCATTTTGGGCAAGACTGTAGTGGTTTTTTGAGTGGGTTGTGGGCTTGGTTTTGGAGTGGGTTGGTGGCTTGGTTTTGGAGTGGGTTGTGTGGTTGGTTTTGCGGTAGTTTTGACTGTGGTTGTAGTTGGTTTCGGATTGGGTTTAAGACTCTCTTGCCATGCATCAAACCTTTTCATCATGTCTTCAGGAGGTCTCCAACTCACTGTGGTTTCCGATTTATCTCTATCTTTTTCCTGACTTTGGAAAATGCTAGTTTTGAAGACTACACCTATGAATAATACCTCATTGATGATAACAAATACCCCTAGAATACATACTAAATAGGAGAGAGTCTTTTTCTTGAGATTCATTGTACCTTCTTTTGTGTTTGTTGCTTGGTTCATGGAGGATTTACCACTTTGCTGTAAGCCAAAAAAAAAGAAAAGTAAATCAACCTAAAACTTTAGATATAAAAGGGAAATATAAACAGCAACGACAACAAAAAACATACTTTGCAAATAACTCTAATTTCAGTGAATCCCCCCCCCCCTTCCCACACACCTTGTATTCCTTCCAGGTTACTATGACTGTACAAGTGCATTGGTTGATAATAAGTTAGAACAGTTTTAATGAGTGCAAGCTTATTTTATAAACAACGATCAAAGGTTTATCGTCACAGAAAATACAAATGTTGATTTATTAAACATTCTTAACAATTTTATCCTCTGACATTGTCAGTAAATCAGGTCATGTCCCTGATAGTGATAATAATTATTGTTATATTAAACATGTTAGATGTTCCCCCAAAATGAAATAAATCTACTTAGCAACTTGCACTTTAATACACTGGTAGTAGTGATGTAGGGGGGTTTGTTTAATGTTTTATTATTTACATTGGCTTCAATACTAGCTTTCAGTTTGTAAAGTCTACTCAACACTAACCAGCCAGGTTTTCCCCTCTAACAGTGTTGGTACGGTACTATCCTGATTCAACCCAAAAATACACGAAAACTGACGTCACTATATCCATCAACCAACCCCATTAAAAACACCTTTTTTTGAGCTTCTTTCTCTTCCCCATTTCACTATAATCCAGCTTCTTTTAATAACCTATCAAATATCTTGCATACTGTGTGTTAAAGATGTACTAATATACAAATGCTCTCATATACCCATCTCTAAAACGTCCTTTTTTATATTAAAAAAGGTGTATTTATTGATACATCTTCATTAAAAACTCTCCTTAGACAATATAAAATGTAATTAAATATAAGCTCTGAAGAAATCACATACAACATATAAAAATTCACTAAGTAAAATTCTCAGCTCGTAGCTAGAATAAAATCAACTCACCATTTCGTGCAATGTATGGACTCAGCAGGGCAAAAGATGTAGACTGAATAATATTTTCTGTATTCTACGGCTCAGTGACTTTCAATACATTGAGTATGAGGACACTGAGGACACACCCTGACTGTGAATGGTAAAGGGTGTTCCTGTTGGAAAAACATCAAAACATATAAGACCATGGCCTTCAAAATACACTCTAAGAAAAAACGTGATATTTTGTATTGCAAGTGACATTAAGTAATAAAATGGAATCAACACTTGGTTTAGTGGTACCTGTACATCACTAATTAGTGCTACTATTTTTCACTAATAGTGTATGTTAGTAGTGATATTTTGGTACCACTAAATCTAGCCTTGACTCCATTTTACCACTAATATCACTTACAACACAAAACACTACTATTTTTTGTAGTTTTTTGAGATTGTTTATTCTACATCATTAGTTGATTAATATATTCTACATTTGGATCTTGGAACCCTTAATATTTTTGTTAATACATTTTTATGATATTTTCAAGCTATCAATACATATTGCAATGGCTTTCACATAAAAAATCGTGCTTTTTTACTTATTTTATCTTTTATCGATCTTTTAAGTTTTGATTTTGTAGACCAGAATAGAAAGGACCCCATTTCATAAAAGTAACAAATTGACAAGCACCTCTTAGTCAACTGGACGCTTTTAGTGAGTTTAATGTACAACCCCTTTGTCGTGTAGAATCACTAAGGTCACATGACCCAGGCCTGGGATAGAAATAAAAAAAATGTCCCTGTGTGACACCTGCATTGTCAAAGGCATTGATAAGCCTTCACCGACTGTTAATCAAACAAACGGAAAGATGTTTAGAAACAGTGTAACAAGTTGAACTTTGTAAAAAGTGGAAAGTTGTTTGTGTTTTGCTACAATTTAGAGTCATAAAACCAAGGTCTTTTTTAAAATCTTATTCTATCCCAAATATATACAAAGTATTAAAATGTACTCATCTATGCTACATAAAATGGTATATCAGTATTAATATTATGAATGATTAACAATAACATGATCATTTTTACCTATCCAAATCATACATACATTTACTAGTACCTAAAATGTCAACCCTCTCTAGTCTCTACCAAGATCCCTTATTGTCTTTTATAGAGAGGTGGTTTGATGGGATATTGGCACTACAGGTGGCGCCTCTGTTGATCATTTATGGCTCATGCACACTCCAGACTACACTTAGGCTTGTTTCCAAAGTAAAAGATCATGTGCCTGTTTCATTCCCATGCCTGACTTATCGCTATATATATTTTCTAATATGGCAATAAGTCTGAAAAAAGTTAGGCCCGCCAATTAACTTGTGCGTGATCTTTTACTTCAAAAATATTCCTATTAGGCCATACCAAATTGATTTGTAGATCGTTGGATCTGAGATTTTTTTTTTACCCTCGGTAGGACGAATTTCTTTTTCTTTTTCTAGATTTTTTTCTTTTTTAGATAACCTTAATTAATG
>JAVSBT010133432.1:0-14854 GCA_033118115.1 Pharyngocirrus eroticus
TAAAATGTAAGATATGAACAAAAAATAGCAAATTCTCTAAATCTATTGAATAGAAGCAGGAAAGCAGCGACTTACACCGATACCAAAAATAAGGAGGATGACAAAAAAGATGAAAATATTTACACAGAACCAGTACCATCCCAAAGTCAATACTACTTTTTATCAGTGCTCATACTTAAAACTAGATAACATGCTATCAAATTATGTTGGTTTAACTTCTATATGTTCTATTTCATAGAAGAAAGAAATTAATTTAATTCTACTTAGATTACAAACAATTGTACTATAAATCATACAAGAATACAATAAATATTGGGTGTATTGTTGGTGTGGGACTTTACTTAATGATAATAGTATTACTCTATTTCATAGAGGTAAAACCTTGACAACATAAATAGATTATTTTCAAAGGGCCCTTTAGTTTTTTTAGTTTTTTTTAGATAGGATATCAATAGTATACAGTAGAAATTATGATTGAAAAAAAATGACCACAGAGCTAAACTTTATTTTACCATCATTACATGTTATTTTTATTTTATTTCATATTATATTACTAGAAACTATTGAAGAGAGGGAGTATGCAAAATTGAAGCTGTATGCCAATATTGAAGTTGACCAAACTAATGAATAACAACAACTTCATGAACAAATTTCAGAGAGGTTATTACCAAAAAATCACATTGTACAAATAGGAAAGAAACTGAATCTTTATAGAAAAGTTTGACCTTAAAGGTGCATTACACATGCATGAAATGAAGTATTTCAGATGAAAAGATATGCATGTGTACAGTAGCCATAAAATACAAAAATGCTGTTTTACTTACTGTTAACATTTCTCCTTGGGAGTATGGTGGCTCAGTAAAAGAGCATGCCCCTAAGGATCAGAAAGTTGTTTTGTTTTGTTTCTGAATCACTTATAAATCAAAAAAAGTCACAGCTATTCTAATCTAGGTTGGAAAATAACAAGTTATACCTATAGCACACTCTATTATAAACATTTACTTTTGCTCAAAAAGATTAAATACTCATGTTTAAAGTTAACATGGGTATTATACCCAAAAGTGCATGGTTAAAAATGGTCATACCTTTACACAAATGTTACAATTCCATGATTTTATTCCTTTTGAGCAAAGGTAACTGGTTATATTGGACTAGTGTGCTATAGGCATCTGTATCGCACTCATGGCTTTATTGAACACCACCTGTCCTGGATACAATTTACTCAAGGGGAAAAAAAAAATTGACAGAGGGCGCTAGTTAACACCACAGAGACTAATGAACTTTGACTTCTGCACACAAAAAAACTTACATAAATCAGTAGATATATATACATATTATAGACTTGGTACATGTGCTGAGTAATCCTTTATAATTGTATTAATTAGATGTACATAGACATAAAGATAGAAATTAACGTTTTTAAAATTTAAAAATAGAAACAATAAGCCCTTTTACAAAGTGGGGGAAAGGGGGGGGGCAAAAAATATGAAAATGTAAAAAATAGACATACATATTTGATATGTCTACTTTCTTGAATCTAAAGCTTTGGAATTTTTCCTGCAATAAACAGACTATATTTTTTGAAACATCACAACTTTTTTCAAGTCTATCATTACAGGTGGTTTTAACAGTAGCACAATATTATGATTTTCGCAATAATTCTTGTTTGTCATATTTACAGTTAAAAAAAAACCTTGATTAAAAGGAAATACCATTTCTGATTACATAGTAATTATGCTACTGTGAAGTTTGATTGTGTTCTCACACAGTGTTATGGTCACGAACGAAGAGAAAGTCATTGCAAAAGTTACAAGACTTGAATCATAAGTATTATAAAACCTGTAATACGTTTATACAAATGTCTCGGACTTCGATGTGCTGTTTTCGTTTCAAATAAATAAATAGAAAACATGAAAATAAATAAAAGTTTTGCTGCTCAATTTCCCCTAGAACATACAGAAGTGTTAATGCGAAATCCTACATAATATTATAATGCAGTACAAATCGTACCAAAAACTCTTCCTGGTAAATAATTATTTTTATCATGTCAAGTTGTCACATACAATATTGTGTATGCGCTTGAAAACAAGGAAGTGTTGTACTGTACATTCTGAGTGACAAAACGAAACAATATTTTTTAGTTGAAGTTTTTACATTGTACACAATTGACTTTTGTTGAAATCTATAAAAGTTTACTGTTTGAAATCATGAAGCTATATCTGTGTTTACTGTCAGCCTCTGTGATATGGATAATACAAACAGAAGGACAGCATGAATGTGAGTAGTGTACATTTCATTTGGTTATTCACACTTTTGTGAGTTCAATAGTTTTATTATTTGTGGTACAAGTATGACACACTACCCATAACATGTCAAAAGTGATGCATAAAAAAACGACCTGTAATTTATTTGTGCCATTTGTAAATTTGACAACAAAGTCCTAAGTCTTGTTTATCTTGTTCTAAAAATTCAAAATTCACCTTATTTTTAGCTGAATTCTAAATGACATTGTTAGACTTAGATAGGCGTTGCAGATATTACATAGGTTTTGTATAATCTTCCATTTTTAAGCAATTGAAACATAGGCTGATAAACAATATGAAAAAGAGGTGGGGTGATTCTACTTTACGTCCCTTCATAAGTTAGATAAACAATTATCTTGAAGGGATTTTAGTTTACGTCCCTTCATAAGTAAAATAAACAATTAACTTGAAGGGATTGTACTAACCTAAAACTTCTACCAATTTCAGTTTTAAAAGATTTAACAATAAGGTTAAAAAGAGACATAGTCCTGGTTCTAATAGGATGCTGAATATAAGTAAAAAGTCTGGATTAATGAGAAAGCTTCTGTTTGTTAACACAATTATAAAGTTAAACTGCTATATGAAAAGTTATTTTTTTATTTATAAAAACCTATATGGCATTTATTGACTAGTGAAATTCTCTTATTTACTTGAGAATTTTTTCGTAAACATTTATTTTGTGAAATTTGCAATTTTTGTTGTATAGACTTATTGCAAGAATCCTACAGTATCACAGAAATCGAATTAGGGATAACTAGAGTTTTTACAAATGTACTCAATGTGGTTTTTAATTGAAAGTTTGCCACCACACGAGAGACTAAAAACAACATTACGTAGCCTCCCCCCATCAACAAGGGTTTCTTGGTACCAAATTAAAGCTAAGGGTCTGGCCTATCTAAATTCAGATGTTGTCGAGCTGGCTTGATACCTTAAACATGTTAAAACTGAGTGTTACCATGGCAATGTAGTGAAAATAGGTGAATATGGTAAAAATGTTGTAAAATTGTCATTGTTTTAAACTTTTGCACAAAAAAAATAGCAAATAAAAGTGATGTGATATAATTATACATTCAAGCCAGCTAGACAACATCTGAATTTGGATAGGCCAGACCCTTAGCTTTAATTTGGTACCAAGAAACCCTTGTTGATGCGGGGAGGCTACCAACTTCTTAAATAAAGCCCTTTATGAGTTCATGTGATGGACTACTATCTAATATAACGCCCAGATATTTATATTCATTTACCATTTTCAATTTGTCGCTACCAATATGTACATCAACACTACCATACTTCTTTAATTCATAACTTGTTCCAAAAAGCATAACGTTAGTTTTTTAACATTAAGTGTTAATCTGTTAAGAGAAAGCCAGCCTGATAAATAACTCAGCTCATTATTTAAAACATTTTGGAGATCTGGCAAGGAACTTGAGGAATAAGACAGTGCAGCATCATCAGCTTCCTGAGCGGTCAATAAGACATTCAGATCATTCACGTGATCAAGGCCCTTAGTGAGGGTCGAAACGTAGTTTTCAAGGTAAGAAATTACCTTATAAAAACACTATCGTTCCAAAGTTGAACAATCAACTAGAAAGGTATGTTTTCTGAGAAAATTTTCTGTAGGTTTTTTTTTTCTGTGTTCTTAATTAAAGGTTAATGATATGTGTATTTGACTTGTTAATTGCAGATATAGGTTGTTATAAAGATCCAAGTAGTGATAGGGTATGGCCTGGTCCATTGCCATGGTATCAAAGCCTTACAATAGAAAGATGTACGGAAATATGTAGAAGGGAAAGCCATGTTTTTGCAGGAGTAGAGGTAACTAATTCAAAATAAGATTACTTCATGATAATGATAATAATGACAATAATCATGATCATGACCGTGACGATGATACTAGTTATACATTTTATGACATATGAATATCAAAGAAGTACTTCCAATATATTAAAATACTCAATAAACAGCATTTTCCAACTTAGAAGCATATATTGAAGCTACACTGTTGATGAAAAAAAATAATAAAACAGTTCTAATACGTTTTAGATCGATTTTTTTAATTTTGTAGTGTAACCTCTCCCCCCGTATTATAGCGTCAAATGACGAAATAGATGAACACTTGAACATCTATTTCATCATTTGACACTATCAAAACGAGGGGGAATTTCATAAGTATCTCTTCTTGCGAAAATAAGTTAATAGGGATAAAAAAGTAGCTTGCAAAGAATTGTTCCCCAATGACCTTGTAGATATCAAACATTAAAACAATACATTAAAATAATGATGTTAGATATGTTGGAAGTTCTACTTTAATAAGTGTATTGAGATAACAATTCTCTTATTCAGTATGGAGGTGAATGTTGGTGTGGAGACACATTTCCTGATAAGGGCAAGGCTGATGAAAATGAATGTAAACAAAAGTGTAATGGAGATCAATCACAGATTTGTGGTGCTGGCAATAGAATGAATGTATACACAGGTATTATAAAGGTTACGTAATTATTTAATATATAAAACCAGGGGCATAAGGGTCTCGGGGCCTTTCTGATTTTCATTTATTTTTCTGGGTACATTTTGTACTTAAAATCAATCTTAAGTTTATGACTCCTTGAAGCAAGAAAAAAATGTTTTTTGATAAAAATTATCTTATCAAACCATAAATTCAAAAGGAAACAGTGACAGAAATTCAGATTCTTGCTGGTTCTTCCAACGCTATCAATAAGGTTAATGTCACGCTTGATTTATCTCTCCTTGGTTATGCACACTCAAGATTAGGAATAGGCATTATGGTCGATGATACAAATCGTACACATGTTTCATGCACGCAGTAGCTTTTTTCCAGACTCATTGCTGTATATATGTCCAGTTAACCAATGCTGTATATACTGCAAAGAGTCTGAAATAAGACAACTGCGTGAATGAAACATGTGCATAAATAAGCCTATTCTTGATCTCAAGTGCACATAAATGGTGGGGGGGATATATCAAGGGTGACATTTTGATAGGCGGGTACCCCATTGACAGATGTTGATGTTCTTTTTTCTTCCAAGTTGTTCTCTTCTCTTGTTTGCAGTTTGCACCAATGGTACATACAAAAGTTCAAATACTTCATGTGCAAACCGATGTGGAAATTGTAGAAATGAAGACTACTGTCATCAAATTACTGGTCACTGTCTAAATGGATGCAAGACAAATTATAAAAGAGATCTCTGTCGAGGTAATTGTTACTGCATTTCTGCAGCAAACGTACCTTAAACATAGTTAAGTCATAATGGAAATCATAATGATGACAAAAATGATGTCTTTGAATGATAAGGACATTAAAAAGGTGCTATATAAATTGCCTGGCTATAAGTAAGTGTTCAATCACTGTATCTGTAAATCAGACATTACACCTGAAACCCCTTACATGAAACAATCATAAGCATTGCTGAATCACTTGACCATATTCAATTTGTTTCAGAATGTGTAGATGGTTTTTACGGTCAAGGTTGTATGAATATGTGTAGCAGAAACTGCAGAAATAACAATGTTTGTAACAAGGTGACTGGTGCCTGTCCAAATGGATGTAACGATGGATTGCAAGGAGATAATTGTACTACAGGTATGTTTCAATAGTTTTAGCCATATACTATAAGTTGACATTACTTTCATACTGAGATGTAGAGTCTGTCAAAATGAACAACGATAAATGGATAAATTCACATTTATAGTAAATTGGTCACAAATTATTCCAAATAGAGCTTGATACATACATGTACTTGTAGACTTTTTTTTATATAACAAAATCAAGAATTTTCAACTGTTTTTGTTATCTTTATCAAACTGGGCAAGCTTTACATTTTATCCAATTCTTGTTTATCCTTATAGCATGTAAAAGTGGGAACTATGGGCAGAGTTGTAGAGCAACATGCAGTGCCTACTGTGATAATGTATGCAATCATGTAGATGGTACATGTGGGTGTAAACCTGGATGGAATGGAAGCAAATGCACTACCAGTAAGTGAAATGTTATAGGAAAACAATAGGAATATATGATAATTTATGATATAGACATGTACATGTTAATATTCCACTTAAATTTAAATGTGCGCATGAAAAGCAAAACAAACACACCATTTGTTCCTAGATATTATGTTTTTCCAAACTTATGGTAAATATATTGTATTCTTGGACTTTTGTTTCTTCAATAGAATGTGGTCAAGGAAGATATGGTCAGGATTGTGCTTTGGTATGTAGTGGTAATTGTTTAAATGATGATGTTTGTGATCACAAGACAGGTGAATGCCCCAATGGATGTAAACCTGGTTGGGAAGGTGATACTTGTAACAAAGGTTGGTATTTTATTTTCACACTTTGAAACATCTTTCCTACCCTTAATTGAATCAATCAAATGTTCCTGTGATATTCAACAATGGAATAGTCTTCCTTGACACATTAAAAATATTAATAAGGTTTTTGTTTTTACTGTAAGTGTGTAATGATGGCCACTTTGGTGCAGACTGTGGTAAAAAATGCAGTGATAATTGCAATGATGTATGCAATAAAGAAGATGGATCTTGTCACTGTAAACCAGGATGGAGAGAAGACAATTGCACTGTTGGTATGTAAAAAGCCATGGGTTCAAACAAGTTAAGGGCATGAAATATAGACAGCTATATGGTCTTAAAACTGATGCATGATTTCTCTTTAGATTGATTTTTTATTTCTAATAGTCGATTTATTTCCTAATTAGAATGCAGTCAAGGGAGATATGGTCAGGATTGTGCTTTGGAATGTAGTGGTAACTGTTTGAATGATGACGTGTGTGACCACGTGGCTGGTGAATGTCCAAATGGATGCAAGGTTGGATGGGAAGGGGCCGGTTGTAATATGGGTTTGCATCTTTGCTTAATATTTAAAGACAAGAACTTTTCTATTTCTATTCAAATCATTTTTACTCTGAGGTTTAAGTTATTGTTTTTTTAGCATGCCAAATGAGCATGATGATCGATTGTGCCATGTGCTACTCTGTCTTTAACACTTTCTATTCTGCATGGTAGTAAGTTATACTTCATTTATTTCCTAAAGATGATAAAAAAAACAAATATTCAAAGCTGTTTTATACATGTGTGATCCTAATTTGCATTTAATTTCTGGCTTTTGTTTCTTTTTCCATTAGAGTGTCCTAATGGATATTATGGACAGCTTTGTAACACTACTTGTGGCGAGTGCTTAGGAGATAGGACCTGCTATTCTACAAATGGGACATGTATCCAAGGGTGTAAACCTGGTTACCAAGGTGATCTGTGCGAAACAAGTAAGTGATATGCATCACCTTTTTTAAGTGATTTCAAATATCATCCCTGCATTTAGGTAATTATTTCAAAAAGAAATATAAGATAAAAAAATGAAAAAAAAGAAGGAAAGAATACACATACCGGTGTCAGTATTGTGTTAAGTCAAGAATTATCAATCTTCAAAATATATTGCATGGTTTGTCAATGTTTGCAACTGGTAGGTAAAGTTATGCAGAGTAGATGTGGTCATTGCTGTTATTGTCTGATCACCTAAGAGAGATCTTTTTTAACCAGACTTTGTGAATACAAAAAGGATGTAACCATGGGGATTGGACATACATTACATAATAATGTACATCACTTAAAAGTTCAATTGACAATGGGTAGCTTGGCAAATAATTGCATTGATTTACAAATTTGAAGTCATACTTCTAATTAATTACAGTTTGTAATAAAGGGACGTTTGGTGAAGCATGTAAGGGCCAATGCCAATGTGAACAAGAGGATGATATCTGCGATCACATCCATGGGACATGTGAGAATTTTGGGAACAATAAAGGTATCTTAAATTTAATTACTATTTCAATTCTTACAATTTTGAATATGATTATTCCTCAAAACCTTGCAATTCTTTTTTTTTTCATGGTATTTTATGACACAACCATGTCTCTGGTTTCAACACATGCTATCTGTGTTCTTTTACAAGCCATAACAGAAACCGATGATACATGAAGATCCCTAGGTACTTCTCTTTTACTGAGCAGAAAAATAAAAAACAAGATCATTAAATAAGTTTTTATTCATTTCTTTATTTTTTGGGGGTGGGGGTCACACTTTTTTTAAATGGTAGAGTATTAATGTTTTATATTATCAAATACATGTAACTATGTTGCATTAGTCTCACTTCCAGCTATTTTGATATTTGTTCTCCTTTCCTTTATACAGGGCACGCAGGTGCTATTGGAGGTTCAATTGGTGGCCTAATTTCTGTCATTGTGGCTGTCTCACTAGTCATGATTCTGATATTGAGGTAAAGTGCCTACAGATATTTCACTGTTATAGAAGTCACCATTGTGTCACCAAGGCCAATGCACATTGAATACTAAATATAGCTCACAATGGCTAGGGGAAATCCCTTTTTGTTAATTGTAAAGAATAATAAGGAGAAGTAATAAACACAATATTTCCTGAGGTTAAAAAAATAGATTTTCGATTTTCAAATAGCTGGTTACAACTTCCTTATACACACTTCATATAGTGTATCTACTGGTACTGACAAAAGTTCATAGTCCAGTGCAAAACAATTGGTGTCTATGAATAAATGCAGACTTGTAGCAAAACAAAAATCTTTTGGATTTGAATTTGATCAATCCACAAAAATGTATTTGTACATTGTGTGATGAAAACATGTTGCTTAATGTTTTGTTTTACAGCAGTGTTTATTTTTCTTTTAGCTGTAACAATATTGATTCATCTAACCAGTGATTATATATGAGAACAAAAGTTAAACTTTGTACTGGTTAAAATTGCTTACATCAGAAAGCTTTCGACTAACACTATAGTCTTCTTCAGGCTACTTGCAATTGGCATAATGACTGAAGATGACTATAGTGATAGTCGAAAGCTTTCATATGTAAGAAATTTTAACCAGTTCAAAGTTTTACTTTTGTTCTCATGTGTAATAATATTGTGATATAAATTGACTGAACACTTTTACACATATTTTCAGGTACATGTGTATTTTTTTATAAATGGAATGGCTTGTTTGATAAATTACTCTGTCATTGTATTGATGTGTTGGTATATTCAGCTACATTACAAATTCCCATTCTATGAAATCGTCAGTCATGTCTTCTAAATCATATCAAATAACTAAATTCAGACAGATCACAAAACATTAAAACTCGATCGTTTCTTACCCAAGCTTGTTTTGTTATGAAAGAAATATGAGAAACAACAAGGAAGTTTAACTAAACATAAAAACAGTGGAACTCCATTGTTTGAAATAAGGCAGGATGTAACGAATAATGACCTTTTTTATGGATGAACAATCTGGAAAAATAGTGGAAAATAACTTTAGAAAAAACAACAGCACAGAAATGATTTGCCATAATCCAATTAATGCTTCAACACCATCACATTTATTATCACATTATATTAGTCTATTAGGAATACTACAGCCCTCAATCTTTGTGTGAAGCTTATAGTAGTCCTTAGGCCTGTATCAGGCAAAGAGAAAACATTTCCCACTGAATATATGTCTCACAGTCTGTAGAAAAATGTAAATTTCCAACACTTACCTCGATCATATACTTGTTAGCTGCTGCTATCTTTGTCATGAGACCTTGGTTTTATGTCTCATCCAAATGTGCCATCAGACAGGTGCTTATCCCAAGTGTCTGTAGCACAAGCGACTGAGATCTTTCACTCCCTGTAGACAGGATGCTAGTCTATCCCAGGTTACTTTCCCAGAAATGTCCTGATACCCATGTATTGTTTCCTGGGTGTAGAAAGGAAATTGGTAATAGGTATCTTTCCCAAGGACACAGACATTCGGGAAGGCCCCGAAACAAACCTTCAACCTTCTGATCTCTAAGCGTTTCGAATATTTGCGTTAGACCAGTCAGTTAGCTTTTTTTATTAATTCATTTTGGGTAGTTATACTATCACATCAACACAAAGTTAATTATTATAATGAGATTCAATTCTAATTTTCTTCCAATGTTCTAGACGCAGAAGGAACTCCAAAAAAGAAGATCCTGTTCTACACAGGGACGCTTTAATGGATTTGAGGGCACAGGGTACAGTTATCTTCTCAATTCGTAGTAGTTGCTTTATTTGGGGATCACCTAATGGTGTATACATGTTGGATAAAAGGGTTTGGTTATGCTGGGTTGTTTTTTTCTTTTCTGTTTTCTTTTATTTCAGTGGGGGGGGGGGGGGTGCATAGTTTGGGGTACAAGACTCTTTTTGGCTGTAGATATTGTGATGATTTTAATTTTTTGCAGCTTTTTCTGTTTTGTCACTTGAAAACTTGTACACATATCTTTTTCTTTTCAATTAAGTAAGAAAAATGAATTTGTAACTTATTTTGTGACGTAAGGGTAGGAAATCAATGGATTGCCGTCAATAGGTCGTCCTCAATTATCGATATTTCAAATTTTTTCAATTTTCATTGAACAGGAGCATGAGGGTAATGTCAAATATCTAAAAATCTTTTTTTTGTATTTTTCCACAGCTCATCAAAATGAATGTGCTTATGTAAACTTGGATAAAAATGAACAAGAAAAGAAGACCACTTCTCCCACAGTTGTACAACAACCAAAAGTTAATGAATGTCACTCAAATTTACAAAACAAAGTCTCAGAGAAAAGAAATATAATGACAACTCCTACAGCTGAGAAACAAAGTGTACAACCAAAGCCTGTGCTGCCAGTTAAACCTTTCTCAGCCACAATAACACCATCTGGTGGTGCCTGCTCAGCCAAATCTGTTCCGCTTAAAATTGCCGAAGTTGGAGGTTACATCAAGGAACAAAAGAAGAAAAAGAATGCTTTTGAAGATGAATTTTTGGTGAGAATTTGTGCACTGCAATGTTATCAAAAATGCATGTTCCTAATATCAGTACAATGTGACACTTCAAAGGGCTATTTTTTTGTCCCAGCTTTAGTCAGAGAACTCATCAAAGGACCAGACCAAATAACTAGTTTTTGGATTAAATTTCAGTTAAGATAATTCTATACAGGTTTTCAATAATTCTAGTATTCATTTTAAATCATATGATAGTTACAAAGAAGTATCATCTGAACTTGCCATACTTTCCTTCTTGTTTTAGGATCTACCTTCAGATCAATCAGCTCCTTGGTTGGCTGCGACCTGTCCACAGAATGCAAAAGCAAAAAACAGATACAGGAATATTTATGCCTGTAAGTGAACAATGTGCTTATTATTTTGAATTGTAACAGTGTAGCATGAAGTCTAATAATACAAAATAATTAAATTATGCTAAAAGTGAATTAAATTTAATATTGGTGATGGTCATCTATCTCTTTGATGCATGAATGTATGTAAATAGGAAGGATGAATGTATGAATAACAGAGGGCCTTGTGTAAGACCAGCTATAACTTGAAAGGGTTGCCTTCCTTAAATAACTGAACAAACAAACAGAGAAACAAACATAATGTGGATCTCATATTTCAGATGACCACAGCCGTGTCCATTTGAAGACTGCCCCTAGTGGACAATACTCTGACTATATCAATGCCAATTACATCAACGTAAGTACTTAAAGATAGCAATTATACTGTTTATGATAAATCTTTACTGAGCAATATTAATTACAGGTAATAAATGGGTAATTTGTTTAAAGGAATTACGCTGAAAGGCAACACAGTGCAGCCTCAAACCTCATTTCAGATGATGACAGAAGTGGTGTTTTTTTTTATGGTTCTAATAAATCTTTATTGTCAAATAATACAATCAAGGAACATTTGAAATTCTTTGTACGAAATTACACCAACAGTCACCACAGTGCAGCGCCCAATACCTCATTCTTCAGTAGGGAACACTGAAGCAATACAGAGTAAAGTGTCTTGCTCAAGGATACACCATGATGCCTTGGCTTGGGATTGAAAAAGGGATCCCTTGGACAATAATCAGCGACTCTATTCATTATATAGGCCACCATGTCTCCACATGATATATGATAATTAATAAGAGAATAATTTCACAAATTGTTAAAATAAAATGTTACATGTTCATGTTACAGGGCTACAGATCCATGAACAAATTCATTGCAACACAAGGCCCAAAGAGAACCAGTGATGACTTCTGGACAATGGTATGGGAACAGAATGTGACAAGAGTTGTCATGGTTACAAACCTCAGAGAAGGTAACAATGTAAGAGGAAATTTATTTAACAATCTTTTAATTATGTTTGGATAAACAATTTCAATTAATTGGTACTAAAAGAAGTCTTTTTATTCCAGGACAAATGTGAACAATATTGGCCAGATTTGGAGCAAGATAAAACTTTTGGAAATTTTACAGTTAGCAATGAAAAGGAACAAGAAATGCCAGGATTTGTTGTCAGAACTCTAAAGGTTAAGAAGGTAAGTTTGATTGGTATCTTTTCATACATATATTGGACCACAGCACACCATAGGTGGTCCAGAACTATCATTACAATGCAGGGGGTATCCAGACATATTGTGTGTGTGTGTGGGGGGGACAAATGTTTTAATGAATCAAGCCTTTTATCTATGAACAATGATTTAGTAAAAATGTAGTTATCATTTAAAATAAACTACTCTTATATCAAACGCCTTGTCTTTAGGGATAACTATAATTATACTTATAAATGAAGCAATTTCTGTTCCAGGACCTTGGGAATAGTGATGCAATTTACAACAATTCTGAGGACTCCCAGAGGACAGTCCTACAATTCCATTTCACAGAGTGGCCTGATAAAGGAGTACCAAGGCACGGCTCAGCAATACTTAACTTTGTCAGAAAAATCAAAAAGGAATCAGATAAATTGAATGCTCCAGTTGTAGTCCACTGTAGGCAAGTACAAGAACTATTACGAATCTTAAAAAGGAAAAAAGATGAAAAATACCCAGTTAGATAATGACTAATAGTGCTGATTTTTACATTTTATAGAAAATCATATCAAAAGTGACTCACTGTGTACTTTTTAAACGACTATATCGCACATTTTGTTTTGTCATTTTAAATGGAATAAATCCTGAGGACCCCTATTCTAAAATTTAAGTTAGGCCCAAATGAACCTTCATGTCAAATTTGACTTTTATCACCAGAAGCACAAAACCATCATTTTTGTAATGCTAGACTACCCCACTACAAATAGCATTTCTAATTCCAATGTATAAATGCTATTGCAGTGCCGGTATAGGGAGAACAGGGACTTTCATTGCTTTAGATTACCTTTTGGATCAAGCCAAAGCTGAGAAAATGATTGATGTGTTCTCATGTGTCAAAGCAATGAGAGAACATAGACTCAAAATGGTGCAGACTTTGGTAAGTGGGTAGAAAATTATGGAAAATAGTTATGATGATTCTTTATTTTCAGAAATATATTTAAAAAAACTTAAAGTCCTTTACAACATCAAATGGGTACATTCTTTGTTTTGGCTAAAACTCTCAGTTCACACGTTGGATTCAATGCTCCTTCGCCACCCCAAATTTCCACTTGGAATATGCAAATAAGTGTATTGCTTTCAACATGATCAATATCATATTCTTTAAAATGCCCAATGTCAATTTCTTTGACAAGGGGCCTGAGTTTTCAGTCTCATCCAAATGACACCATTAAAGCAAGTGAATAGATATTTCACTTAAAAAAGCTCGGGTATGAACTGAGGACCTTCCGAATAGAAAACCAACATTGAATTTTCTCATATAGGGAATCAAAACATTTTTTAAGTCTCTAATTATTATGTTGATGTTATTCTGAAACAATGTAAATTTTTGTTTCCATAAATCCAGGAGCAGTATATTTTCATTTATGACACAATGTATGAGGCAGTCATGGTTGGGGACACAAGTATTCAGTGTTTTGAATTTGGGAAAATGTACTCAAGCATGAAAACTGTGGATAAAGATACAGGGACATCAAGATTGGAGGAACAGTACAAGGTAAATTGAGAAAGTATAAATATTTAATGATATCATATATTGCATAATTATGAAAAGGAACCAATAATAATGCCTTGATTATAAATATACATGATTAATTAGAGATGTCTGAATAAGATGTAATGGGATTACATTGACCTTTGAGTCCAAATATGCCGATAGATTTTATTGCTCGTTGGTGCGGAGATCAAGGAGGCCGAAAACGAAGTGCTGTGGCGCGATATGTGTCAAAAGGGGATGTGCTGAAAGGTTCTCCGAAATTATTATTATTTATTGCTCAAATATGGACTTAGTTTTATATCATAGTGATTTATTGTCAGTTGGTACTGGATTATCTCTCAGATTATTATTCCTCCTTTGAGCCAAGGGTTTCTATGAAGTCTTGTTATTGATTGGATGAATTTTGAAAAATTAGATTTTCCAAAATTGAAATGTATAATGTAAATCATATTTCTTCTAAGACTATAACAATGGAACCCTGGGAGCAAGTTGCATTATTTTTTGATTAATTGTTTTAATTGTGAAATATGGCTGGGTTTTTGTTGTTGTTGAGAACTTTCAATTCATTGCTAAAACAGATGCTGAAAACAATTGCTACAGAACAACTCCAAGAAAG
>JAVSBT010133543.1:0-14851 GCA_033118115.1 Pharyngocirrus eroticus
CTTTTATAGTGTCTATTCCGCAATTATTTTCAAAATTTAACCACTTTTACTATTATTTATCTTCCGTGGTTTAGCATGGAAGCTTATGGTATTTTAGAGAATATTTTGACAGAGCAACCGAACTAGCCTCTTATCTCCCGTTGGACAGCCTCCGGCTACACGCTCATTATATCATAGACTGGTTATAATTTATGTTAAAATATTGTTTTAAAACAGTGTTTATATTTAAACCCCCCAAAAAGAATGCTATATTTAATGTTTGGCTGTCAAAGGGTTAACTTACAGGCATTGGATGATAACTGGTCCACTTCTCTCATTTTCCTGTTGCCACGTTTGTACATTTCTATGCAATGTAAACAGGGTGCTTATATTGTCAGGTTTCCACTCCTGATCTGACCAGTCAGTGGTTCCTGTTATTAGAACCTTTCTTTCAGAGCCTTCATAAGTCACAGTTAAATCCGCATTGATGATGCTATTCTCTTTTGTAAAATTTGTCCTGACAATTGTGTAAGGACCTGCAATTATCTTATTGATTTCACTTGCAGGTCAATAGTCAGAACCTTTAAAATGTCTTCCCTAGAATAAAACAAAAATATGATAAACTTGATAGAGCGAACAAAGATAATGATCCAAATCTTTACATTGATATTGTTTATTAATTTAAAACTTTTTAAAACACCCAAAACTCTAAATTCAATTCAACTTTATCCTTGTGTTTACATCATACTTTATCGGAAAAATTACATTTCTTGATATAAATCCAGATTCTCGCTTAAAAACTCTTACCCTATAATTGCTAAGCATTACAATGACCTTGACATTGTAGTCATACACCATTGTCCAAAAGTCAACAACTGTCTCTTGTAAGGGTAGTTGTGTTAGTATCATCCCCCCTTTTGCTGCATAGCCCTAGAATGTGAACAAATTCATTTCAATAATCTTTTATCATGATAATTATAAAATATTGTAATTCAGCACTGCTAATCATTAATCGAAATGAAATATTCTTACATCTGCATATACAGCATTGATATAGTTATTTCTTCCTTGGATTTCTGTTTTTAAAATAACACGCATGTTATCATCTGAAAATGCATGAGAGGAATATTTTAAAAATTGAATTTCAAGTTTTCACTAAAAATCAAATGTCAGTAATAATATAACTTTTGAAAACACAAAAATGAATTCTATACCAGGAATATTACTGTCGTTCCTATGCTTGTTTTCATTGTCTGCTTTTTGACCTTCAACTTTTCTAGCCTCCTTTTGGTTTCTTTTACCGAGCTGTCTTAAACACTGTAACAAGCAAACATACAACTGACATGAACATTACATAAATATGTGTATGATCATCATGCTTTCAATATATAGCTATCAATAAAGGAAATGAAAGTTAGTAGAAGACAAATTTTACTTCACATACAGGAATAAAAGTAGTGTGTATTTATGTAGAAAAGGTTAATCAACTTTGGAACAGTGGCTTTTTTTTAAGAGATAATTTCTTACCTCAAAAACGACATTTCTGTCTTCACTAAAGGCCTTGAAATGTCGTTTTTGAGGGAAGAATTTATCTCTTATAAAAACACTGTTCCAAAGTTGATCAACTTTTTCTACATATGGATCTTGGAACCAATAACATATTTGCTACTAGTATATATTTACCTCAAATTGCTTCTCTACTTTTGACACTTTGTGTTGATTGGTATTAAATGAAGACAATAATTCACATTTTATAGTGCAGTCCTCGTCGATTAGTTCTTCAAGATTGCCATAAGATGGTGTTACTGTTTCTATGTTGTCTATGCCATCTCCTTCCACACCTTCATACAGATCAAGCTCAGAATATTCATTATCTTCAGGTAAAACTATCATTTCTAAACACAGAAAAAACATCAACAATAGTAAATGGCACTGGGACTGTCTGGAAAGGTTTAATCCATAAAATGCAAAAATACAGGTGCTTTTGTATAATAAAGAAAATTGTTAAAATGACCTTGTGTATTGTTTTTGGTGTAAACGTTGTCATAATTTACATTTTCCTGGCTGCTTTCTTCATTGTGAATTCTTTTCCTAGATCAAAATAAGTACAACAGAGAATAATTCAGCAAAAAAATGATATTGTTGTCTTAGTCTTGTATTTCTGTGAGATAGAGAGGATATTTATAATAATATTAGTTTGAACACTTTGAGCTATGCAAACAGTTAAAAAATGCTTTCTATATATTGTGATTGTCAAGTTATGAATAAATCAAGTGACTAACTTTTTTGTTCAGACGCAATGTTCTAGAAAGGTGCTTTCATAGTATTTTTATTTAATTCACAAGGTTGTAATCATTTAGTGTGCATGGTAGCAGGATAAGAATATGAAAACATTGTTAATATCAATAATTTTTTTATCTAATCCGCTATCACTTGTACAACTTACCATGAAAATATGGATATGACTGCAATTAAAACAATGATAACAACTATGACACCACCAATTGCGCCACCTGTCGTACCGGCATTACCTGAAAAAAAATGAATCCATTCATAAATGTATCATATCCCTAGTAGGATATTCCAACCCTCCCCCTTTTTTACCATTATTTATATCTTCTTCTTCTTTGCGTTCACTTTGTAGCGCATATGTATGCAGAGTACTGTGGTTTAGCATCCATGGTTGTAACACCTTGAGGCAACTATTTTGCGCCTTTAGACCCAGTACTTCCAATTTCAGTCTGATTTTTGTCAGGGTGTGCTCCCTTAGACTTTTTGGTCTTAAGAATGAGAGACAGATAACGACATTGTTTTCGGCCATTGTCACCTGTGTTCTTTTATGTACCATGGGGATAGGATCATTTATATGTATGCACAGAGACATGGTGGCTTGATAGATGGGGTTGCCGATTGGAGTTTAAAAGATCCCTGGTTCGATCCCAGGTAAAGGCATCATGGTGTCCTTGAGCAAAACTCTTTACTCTGTATTGCTTCAGTGTTCCCTACTGCAGAATGAGGTATTGGGCCCTGCACTGTGGTGACTGACGTTGTGATTAAGTAAAAAGAATTTCAAAATCTACCTCGATCGTATTGTTTGACAATATAAATTTATCATTATTATTATTACTATATATGTACAAGAAGACTTCAAGGGACAAACTTTCTATAATATTATAACACTGTTATTGACAGTTCAACATTCAATTCAAACACCTACAATTTTGAAGTAATTTGACAGTACCTTTTAGTTCATCTGCATTAGATGAGTTGACATTATGAGTTGTAGTACTTGTTATATCCTTGCAGTCTCCATTGAGTGGATCACATATTTGGTGGGACTCGCACATACATTGGAGGTTACAGTTTGGACCATACTCTCCTGGACTACACACTGTAATTAGTATTGATGAAATGATTATTGGTAGCATACAATTAATTCACTCAATTATGAATTTTGAAATGCTTTAAATAAGCTAATGAATTTTTAGGAAACAATTAAATCAGATAATTAAGGAAAACTGATTTTGGACTGCAATTTGTTTACATTTCTATATATAAAAATGAACAAATTATCTAAATTATATAGAAATGTAAAGTTTAAGGATTTTTTATAAAGAAAGCTTAGATTTATTAGCTCACATCAAGTCTTATAAAAGGTGAATTGGTCTAACTGACCTTGATGACACTTCTCCCCTTTCCATCCAGCCTTGCAGCCTTGATCTGAACACCTCCCTGTATTCTTGTCACATAACTGATCCATGCAATTACCACAGGTCTTTGTGCAATCTCCATAGAAACCATTAACACATTCTACAACAGAATTGAGGAAGTTTAGATTAGCTTTTGTATGATGACAACATTGATAAAAAACGATGGTGTATTAAAAAAAGTAACAGTATGTATATACATGAACGTAAGGAAAATATATCACATAGCATGAGGGGTGAACGAGGAGAAAGGAAAGTTGGGGTCACTTTGAAATTGATTTTTTTACTATTTCTGTAGACCAATTGGAATCAACTACACAACATCACAAAACATTGAAAAGTTCTCACCATCCATACACCCTTTTCCTTGATATCCTGGTTGACATTGTCCATTGGGACATGCTCCTGTGAAATTGTCACATGGTGTGATGGAACAATGACCACAGGGTTGACAGTCATCTCCATAATGATCTTCTGCACAATCTGACAATTTGAGAATTGACAAAGGAAAAAAAGGCCATATTTTCAATATCAATATGAACAACTGACATAACATTAGAATAAGTCCTCTTAATTTGTATTCCCATTAAATGTCTTTATTTATGGAATAGTGAATATCAAAGATTCCAAACCTTGACACATAGGTCCATTGTATCCTTGTTGACATTCCCCATTAGGACATTGTCCAGTCTCCTTATCACATGGTACACCATTCAAACAACGGCCACAATGATTTGTACAATTATCTCCGTATCTTTCATCAACACAGACTTGAAAAAATATCAAATTAAGGGTGGCAACAGTCTTATTGGTGACAACAATATTTTAAAGAATGCACACACATATATCTATAAGAACAAACAAATCAGTACCTACCTTGACACATAGGTTCTTTGTATTTTTGTTGACATTCCCCAAGAGGACATTGTCCAGTGTTTCTATCACATGGAAGACCATTTAAGCAGTGTCCACATACCTCTGTACAATTTGAACCATACCTTCCATCTAAACAGACTTTTAAAAAAAGAGAAACATTTAAAAATAATTCCTTGATTTCATTCAATCAGGTTTTGGTGAAAAGGTATTGGATTTACTTATGGTCTCAACATTCTGGATCTACTGGTTTACTGTTGCAAAAGAAAATGATTTTCATTAATTGGATTTCCAGTGCCATTCTAGATTTTAAGAAACAATGCAGACTAAAGGTTTTCTACTTTCTGAAATGTATATAGTATAACATTATACCTTGACACATAGGTCCTTTGTATCCTTGTTGACATTCCCCATCAGGACATTGACCAGTCTTCTTATCACATGCGACACCATTCAAACAATTACCACAATGGTCTGAACAATTATTTCCATATATTCCATCAACACACACTTGAAAAAAGGATTAAATGAAGGTGACCTGCATATCATTATGGAACAGGAATTAAATGCAGATAAATATATAAAAAGGAACAAATCAGTAGGTACTTTGGCACATAGGTTCTTTGTATTTCTGTTGACATTCACCGACGAAGAAATCAGTACTAACCTTGGCACAGGGGTCCTTTGTATTTATGTTGACATTCTCCATAAGGACATCGTCCAGTCTCCTTATCACATGGCACATTATTCAAACAATGACCACAATGATCTGTACAATTATATCCGTATCTTTCATCAACACACACTGAAATAGAAAGGTAAAATTAAAGGTGATAACACAAAGAATGCACACATACATAGATTTAAAAGAACAAACAAATCAGTACCTACCTTGACACATAGGTCCTTTGTATTTTTGTTGACATTCACCAAGAGGACATTGTCCAGAGTTTTTATCACATGGAAGACCATCTAAGCAGTGTCCACATACCTCTGTACAACTAGGACCATACCTTCCATCCGCACAGACTTCAAAACATAAAATTGTGATTATTAGCATTTCTTTAAATTGAAACAATCAGGCTTGGTTGTTGCCTTTGATAAATACAAAATCCAATCTCTATAAAGTGCAAGTAATATGTATCATTACTAAGGGTATGTGAGAGAAACTATCTTTTCTGGTTTGAAACCTTTTTTTTAGAATGTTTACCTGTACACAGAGGTCCTCTGAATCCTTGTTGACATTCTCCATTTGGACATCTTCCAGTACTTTTATCACATGGTGCATCATTCAAACAATGACCACACTCATAGCTACAAGTTGAACCATATCTACCATCAACACAATCTATGAGAAGAAAAAAAACCGATTTTATCCATAACCTATGTAACAAAGGAAACACCTTGTCAACATCATTGTTGCAATTGTACTCACAGTTAATAACATTTAGTGACTGAATTGAAAGCTTTAGGGACAATTCACTTTTAACAAAGTTCATTCAAAAAGTTCTTCTTTATAATGTACAGATGGGCTTACATAAAAAAATCACCAAAAAAACAGATAAGATTTACTCTTAACACAAGTAAATCAGTGGTTATTTGGTTCAAATATAGTCAAACAAACCTATACACAAAGGTCCTTTCCATCCATTATGTGTACATTTCCCATCTCTGCATCCACCATTTCCTTTGTCACAAGGTTCACTATTGATGCAATCTCCACAGTGTCTGTCACATTGGGAACCATACTTGTAATCTACACATTCTGTGAATAAATGTGATAAGAGATCCAAACATGCTTTCATAAAGTCACATTATAAGCTTAATTTCATAAATGAATATGGATTTTGTCTGCTATCTAAAGTTTAGATAAGTACAAGTATAATTATCAAGATTTTTAAAAAAAGAAGAAGAGGCACCTGTACAGTGTTATGTAAGTACACAATGACTTTTACATAATACACCCTCACCTTGACACATGGGTCCTTTGTAAGCTGGTTGGCACATATCATTGGGACACCGTCCAGTAGTTTTATCACATGATTCACCATTTAAACAATAACCACAATTCTCTGTACACGCTGAGCCATATCTACCGTCCATGCATTCTAGTAGAAACGAGTGAATGAATAAAAATGTCTACTATGCTATCTTAAAGTTTAGAAGTACATGTATTACTTTAGTGTGTGACAAAAGCATTCTGAAACCTATTTCTTAGTTATCATAATTATTGTCCTTATACTCCTAAGGAAGTCCCAAATGCAAAATTGCAATAATGCAAAAGTATATACATGTTTTGGTTTTAGCATTTTTTTCAATTGAAAAGAATATGATGGACATATAATTAAAGGTCCTGTGACCACTAAGCCTGAAGTAATCTTTGTAGTAAGTCACAGAGCATGCTATTAACCTTGACACATTGGTCCTTTATATCCTTGTTGACATCTTCCCAAGCTACATCTTCCATGAATGTTATCACATGGTTCACCATTCAAACAATTCCCACATTCAAATCTACACGTTGAACCATATCTACCATCTACACATTCTGAGGAAAAATAAAGTGTTTAGCTTTCTTGTAAAAATATTCCCAACCTAAATCATATTTCAGTTTTATAGAAAGTGCTGGTGAGAAATAATTTCAAAATGTTTTTTTTATACACATTAGCACAAACCTTTACACATAGGTCCCCTCTGTCCACCATGTTGACATTCTCTACATTCACCATTTTCTTTGCGGCAAGGTTCACCATTGATACAGTCACCACAATGTTGGTGACAAGTGGAACCATATCTATAATCTTTGCATTCTGTCAATAAGAGTAGTAACAATTGCCTATTTAGCTTTGTTTGGTTAAACTTAAAGGATGTATACACGATGTAACACAGATATAAGGAAAAATAATGTCAAAATGAAAAAATACAAGATTAAAAATACTAATAGAAAACTGCACATTATGGAAATTAATTTTGAAAACTAAAATTGACATGATTCAATACATTGCAGATCTGGAAGGTATACAGTTACGTTATGCTACATTATGTTGTTGGTAGGTGTATCAAATAAACTCGTCGTTATATATAGGTTTGGACGTCTTTTGTACGTTTTGCATTATGCCTTCAAAGTTATTTTTTTTAACAACATATGGAGGGTTCAGAATATCGATGTATGAAATGAAGGAATCACCAAAGAACAAGGCAATAAGTTTAATTGACATGTGATTTACCCTCCATTATTTAGTGGTTGAAATACCTTGACACATAGGTTCTTTGTATCCTTCATGTAGACATCTTCTGGAAGGACATTGGCCAGTATATTGGTCACATGGTACAAAGTTCAAACAAAGGCCACATTTTGAACAATTTGAACTGTATGTTTTACCCTCACATAGATCTAGGGATAAAGATGATGACAAATTTATTGTGAAACAGTTTGATCTCAAAAGAAATAAAAGAGCAGCCTACGAGTTATTTCAAATAAGTAAGCACAAACGAAATTTAATTTGATAAAGAACATTGTCTCCGTACGAAATATTTACCTTGACACATAGGTCCTTTGTATCCTTGTTGACATTCTCCATTTGGACATTGTCCAGTAGTTTTATCACATCTTTCATCATTCAAACAGTGACCACACTCATATTTACAAGTTTGACCATATCTACCATCCTCACATGGCACTTGGCACATAGGTTCTGTGTATCCTTGTTGACATTCTCCGTGAGGACATTGTCCAGTAGTTTTATCACATCTTTCATCATTCAAACAGTGGCCACACTCATATTTACAAGTTTGACCATATCTACCATCCTCACATGGCACTTGACACATAGGTCCTTTGTATCCTTGTTGACATTCTCCATTAGGACATTGTCCAGTAGTTTTATCACATGGTACATTATTTAAACAATAACCACACTGCTGGGTACAAGCTGTGCCATATCTACCATCCACACATTCTGAGAAAGAAAAAATCATAAGATTTTACCTTGTTTACATGAAAATGGGTCGTCTCGGTCTTATTTTGTTTATTGTTAAACTACCATAATGGTGCTAAATGTGTTTTGATCCTGTTTTTGTTGTTTCTGGTGCTAAATGTGTACAGAATCTCTTTCGTATTATGTATTATATTTTTGTATTTGTTTTATGGACCTCTGCGTCAGCAGTTGAGTCTGAAATAAAGTTTGAATTGAAATAAAATTATGTAGTTTGTATTTTAGCAAAAAGACTTGAGGAATGAAAATTATGCAAAACTGATTGCGCTAACTTAAGATTATGTTTATATCAGAATAATTATATTTAGTTTATTAATGGCTAGACACATCTTCACACAAAGGTCCTTACCATCGGTTATGCAAAAGTTTCCCATCTCTGCATTCACCATTTATTTGATCACAAGGTGCATACACCACAGTAGGGATCCATACTTATGATCATTCGTACATTCATTGAGTAATTGTGATTGTAAATCCTTTCAAACATAAATATTTTGATCAATAATGATCACTATAAATGAACATTTATGTAAATAAATGCTCAGCCACTCCAAATTAATAAATTTGATTTGGTCCATGGATGTGACCGGCCCATTTTGTTCGCGATTGATTACTAGTACTTTTTATCAAAAAATACTAGGCAATGAAATCAAGCAGGATCTGCAGGCTTGTATATGTACATTTTATGAAGGAAACAAAGACATAAACAGAAGTTATTATAACAATATACAATATCTGTGCGTACTTCTTAAAATACGAAGCACCTCGCTCATTAACGTTGTTTCTCCTTAAAAGGGCAAAATAAAAAATAAAACGACTAAATTTGTTATACAATATTTGAACTACCAACTAATCATTTGGAATAGCATAACTAAATAGTTTACTTCAATTCCGCCATATGCTTTTTTAAAAAAAAATATAATATATTATGTAAAAGAATGTAGATCCTTTGGACCAAAAAAGAGGCACCAGTACCCATTACAATGCCGTGTAAACACATCTATTTACACCAGAGTCCTTACCTTGACACATAGGTCCTTTGTATCCTTGCTTACATTCTCCATTAGGACATTCTCCAGTAGTTTTATCACATGGGACATCATTTAAACAATCCCCACAACTCTCTGTACAGCTAGAACCATATTTACCATCGGTACACTCTAGAAACGAAAATAAGTTTAAATGAGAATAAAAGAATTAAATTGTGCAAAACAGGTTTGGGTATTTCAATATTCAGGGTAAAATGGAAGACCAGCTATAGTTTGAAATATCAAAATCTATACGTCCTGTGGAATGTATGTCTCAGATATGCATACCCAGATTTATCATTACATCTTAGAAAGATTCAATCTCCAAAGGGAGCATATCAAAAAGATATGCTAACATAATTTTATTTTGATTTTATTCTATTCAGCAATTGTCATAAGGATACAAAAATAATACAGTATGTAGCAGTGTTCTAGTTGCTGCATGAGCTCAGCGATGCACAATCTACAATATAATTAAATAATGAGGGAGTGGACCTGTGATATGGAGATGTCATACATGTGCATTGTTTTCAAACCAGAGAGGCAGATTAGAAGATCATCATGGCACATATCTCATAACACACAACTATTACAATTTACCTTGACATAGTGGTTCCCTGTATCCATCTTGACATTCACCATTACATTCTCCTGTAGTTTTATCACAATTACCATTTGAACAAAGACCACAGTCTTTACAATAAATACCATACTGACCATCTGGACAGGGGATAGCTGGTTAAAACAGGAAGACCCAGATCATAGTAATATAATTCACAACTTTTTAAAAATTCAATATGAAGAATAGTTCAAAAAGTAGGTCCCCAATCAATCATTATGTGCCATTGTTTCAATATCTAACGTTTACCTTGATCACATTTACTTCCTCCCCATCCATTTTTGCATTTTCCGTCTGTGCAAGTCCCCAATCTTTGATGGCACACTGGCTCCACACAGTGACCACATTGAACACAGGCAGACTGAGAAGGGTTCCAATATTTAGTATTTGGACACACTTTGAAAATGAAATAAACATTTATGACGTCAATTTGACTATTCGTTAATTTTTGATAAAGGAATTCTCATATATTGCAATAATGATGAAAAGACAAAGGGTAAATCCAAAAGAAACCAAAAGTTAAAACACATTAAGACTAACATCATACTCTACCTGTGTACACATTGATTGCCCATGTTAATCCACCACATGCTTCACCACCGACACATTTGTAATCACATGGATTAGTAGAAGGACCAAGACGAGGCCAATCATTACCACAGAAACAATGATGACCTAACTTTAAAAAAAAAAACAATGTTCGATGGTTACTTAACTTTATTAAACGTTTATAAATAAAATTATTACAAGTTTGATAAGTTTCATTGAATTTATTATGCAATATTTCGCCAAAGAGGCATAATCAGGCAATAATGGTGCACACATCCAAATATATCGTGTAACTATAATAATAGGTTTTACAGCAGAACTTTCCTTATGCACAGTTTATATATAATAAATTCATGATGAAAAAGTCGGAAAAAGATATGCAGGGTGAATCCTACATCAAGGACTCTCTTCAGGATTTATTTCAATGTTTTTTTATTCACCCCAAAGGTACACATCGAATTCATTATTCTAAATTCATATTTTATTTTACATAATTGTTTGTCATGTAAATATCAAATTAAAGTTTACAGAACAAAATTCCATTAAAAACTGAGTGTATGTCATGTGGCACTGTAGTGCAAAAAATAACTGTAGGTTATCTGGGAGTAGGTTATTTGAAAAGACTATGGGTCTTCCAACCCCATTGCTGAACTCAGATAAATTGCCCCCTTACAATTAGTGTATCCCAAAATTGAAATCCTGCTGTACCCCAACATTTCCTGGATTTATCAAAACCATGCAAAAATGGATGTCTAACAGCGGAAAATATCGAAAAACCTCCCTTTATCCTTGGTTTTTGTTCTTATTACCACTACAACAAAGATGTCAATTATTATTTCAAAGCACCAAATTCTTTTGGGATGGTTCTGTGATCAAAAACAAAACAAGAATGTAGGCTACCTTTTTGGGGCTTGTACCTAAAAAGGTCAATAACCTGACCCTTCCTGGAACCAAATCATTTGAATGGTTAATAAATGGCAAGATATGCAGCTCCAATTTTTCTATAATCCAAAATTGTTCAAGTAAATGGCTTGAGTTAATAAAACCATTGTTTGTTTTCTAGAAAAAGCTGTACCGTGCCCTATGTGTAGTGAGATGAAGCTGTAATTTCTAAAGATCAAAATTAACCTACATTTTTGGCACCAAACCTTTAAAAGTGATAATATAACACAGTTGTGTATACAATTTGGAATGAATTGCTCTTTTCTTTAACATTATATCAGCAAAAATGTATATTAATCATACCAAGTTGTGTGTAGTGTGCACGTATATACTATATGTTTGGTTGTCTGTACCATTATTGCCTGAGTATGCTACTTTTGCAAAATATTGCATAATAAATACAATGAAACTTATCGAACATGCAACCATTTTAATAACTTTGAAGCTGTCGGCTTTTTCAAATATTAAAGTTTTGATTAGTATGTACCACTTCTATACATATTTTACTGATATGTTTTTTGTATATTAATATTTTTACACTTAAGAATTTCTCACAGAATGAATTATTCACCTTTGGAACAAAAGTTTAGAAGTAATTAGCTTATATGACGACGTTTTGGCATTCTCTATGAATGCCCTGTCACACTATAACGTATTTCCCAACATACATGTATAAGGATTTTTACCTAAACACTGGTGTACGTTGACATAAATTAGGAGTAGGTAAGGAGTAGGTTGTATACGCCAAAAGCATGCTGTGATGTATTTGCTCAAAAAATGTCGGCGTATGCCGACGTACAAGGAATAAGTTATGCATATGCTTAAAATACGCTAGAGGTACGTAAAACACGTCAGAGTTAGGTTCTTCAGAAGTCGAAATATATTAGCATGACCAACAAGTTTATCATCATTCCTCTTAATCCTACAAGAGATCGGCACCGTACGCCACGCGATCGTCGGTAATACGCCAAGGGCGCTGGACATAGGCTTCTCATAAGCTGCGCGTACGATGGCTATACCGTATACGCTGTCATAGCTTTTATAGGCCCTGTCACACTATAACGTATTTCCCAACGTATAAGGATTTTTGCTTGAACGCTGGTGTACGTTGACATAAGTTAGGAGTAGGTAAGGAGTAGGTTGCATATACTAAAAGCATGCTGTGAAACGCTGGCATAAGTTGTCATACGCCGAGGCCAAAATAAATTTTTGATTTGCTCAAAACTTTTGGGCGTTTGCCGACGTACAAGACATAGGTTATGCATATGCTAGAAGGACGCTAGAGGTACGTAAATGACGTCAGTCGAAATATATAAGCATGACCGACAAGTCATCATCAGTCCTCTAAATCCTATTAGCGATCGGCACCGTACGCCACGCGATCGTCGGTAATAAGCCGAGGGCGCTGGGCATAGGCTTCTCATAAGTTGCGCATACGATGGCTAGACGCTGTCATGGCTTTTAAGTAAATTATTCATTATAACTTGTCGGTCATGCTAATGTATTTCGACTCATGAGGAACCTAACTCTGTCGTCATTTACGTACCTCTAGCGTTCTTCTAGCATATGCATAACATATGTCTTGTACGTCGGCAAACGCCCAAATATTTTGAGCAAATCAGCGTTTCACAGCATGCTTTTAGCGTATGCAACCTACTCCTAACCTACTCCTAACTTATGTCAACGTACACCAGTGTTCAGGTAAAAGTCCTTATACGTTGGGAAATATGTTATAGTGTGACAGGGCCTTTGGCAGTACAGATCTTCAAATGGGAATCAATTCAATAGCACCGTTTTGAGTTCGCTGCGTTCCTGGCGGTAAAAGCGGTCTTTGCGGGGGGTACAAAAGTGTTACGGAGAAAACTCAGGCCACTTTACATTACAATACGGGGGGTATAAGAGCTCATCTTGGCATTGCTCGTGCTTAATCATACAAAGATATTTTTTACGCGTCGTAACCATAATAGCATGTGCGCTATGGCTTTCCTCTCAAACAGATGTCAGAAAAAAACCTTGCCGAGAAGCAATAAAACAACCTTTTCGCAATAGTTTAAAAATGAAAAATGCAAAGCAAATGAAAAATAGACAAAATTAAGATTCAACCAACATTTTACGATCATGATAGCAGCTGTCATTCTAGTCACTAAACACAAGCCCATATTGTAACATAAAGTGGCCTGGGTTTTTCTCCGTAACACTTTAATACCCCCCGCAGAGACCGCTTTTACCGCCAGGATCGCAGCGAACTCAAAACGGTGCTATTGAAAATGTTTAAAAACTTAAAGCTGTGGTAATGCATAATTGTACCAGGCAAGCTTTAGAGAGAGAGAAATGGCGATCCATTGGATTCAACCTCCTTCAAGGAGATGATACTTGATGATGAATGTATCAACAAGATCAACTTGTAGTTGTACCACTTATTTCAAGATTTCGTGTACTAAACAAATAATATATACTACTCACAACACTTATTGATATTCTATATTTTTGAAAAGATTATTTTAAGATTACTTGTTCTGGACACACACTTCCAGGTACATGATAAATAAATGAGGAAATACAATGTTTAACCAAAATTTACACTCTTATGAGTTGACAATATTGGTTTGATATTTAAGTTTCTTCCTGGTTTCAGTCAACATAATTGATTATATTTATACATTTTTTCTCGATATTATAATGAAATAAGACGAACATTCATTTAAACTATTAAGTTTTTATTGACAGAAAATGAAACGTCGAAAAGTAAGAACGTTCATTTTCAGTTGTGATTAAGAAAATATATAATTTGTTTATGTCAATTACCAACAGAATGAATCTATTCAAACAATAAAAGTGACTTCCCTGAGAGTCAAATTGACTCAGTAAAAGGAGCCCAGCACTTTCATGAGTCACTTTGACCCTTGTGTAAAGTCACCTTGACTCTCAGAGAATTAATTCTTTTTGATACTTCGGGAAATCACTTTTACCCAACCTAATTGGTCAGTTTTCTTTGACAGTTGAAATCTTACATTGAGACTGAACGCCTTTATATGAGTCAATTGACTCTAATTTAGCTCTCTGTGTTGAAATGGAACTCTTTGCAAAAACTCACCTGCATCTACAATCCAAATAAAGAAAACAGCAAAAAACAAAAGGTGCCATACATATCGTGAAGCC
>JAVSBT010133654.1:0-10184 GCA_033118115.1 Pharyngocirrus eroticus
TACAGAACAATAGAACTTTTGAATTCATTCTTGTAAGAGACATCACGAATACGATTTGACACTTAAGTCTTTTTTCTTTTTTAAATCTAACTTGTTGTTACTTTGGTGTACATTTCAAAGATTTTTAGATGTGTGAAAAAAAAAACATTTTGATATTAGTACTACATAACATGTTCTTATAGAAGATATTAATATGTCTGTTTGTTTTTTGTTTGCACTGACTGAAATCTAACGAAAACTACATGTTTAAATTGAGTGGGGAAGTTAAGGATAAAGTTTCTTTCCCAAGGACACAGGAAAAGAATTGTCTTTTTGTTTACATCTCTCAGATAAATGTTGAATAGATGCAATTTCAAAGACCAGCTGCCTTGATATTGATTTTTTTTTTTTCGCCTTCTTTATTTGCAGCCAAATAAATTATCATCTTCTCGATGATGTGCTGGATAGGACAGGAATGCCCCTATCTGAACTCCAACTGAAACACAAAGAACTTGTTGTAGTAACCAGGAAGTACCAGGAAATTGTCCAAGAATTAAAAGGAACCATCACTGGAAGTGCCACGTTATCCAGGAAATGTGAAAATAAAAATTCAACAGTTTTGGATTTTGTTGAAATTGACAACTCGCTGTGTAGGTTGCTGGATGTTAAAGTGGAAAGTATACACTTACCAAGGACCACATCTTTGGTCAATAATAACCCCAATGGCAGGAATTCAGGTCGAGGGTCAAAGGTGAAAGGTCAGACTGTGACCTCGCCTGTGAGAAATGGAACAAATGTGGAGAAAATGTGCATGAATAGAAGGTCCATATTTAACCAGAAACTCAAAACCGATGCTAGAGCTAATAGTGTACCAGAGAGTAATCATGTTTTGGATCTGACCAAAAACAATGTCCCCCCTGTAGGATTTTCATTTGAATCACAGTATCTGGAGAGACATTTGACTGGTATGATAAATAATAATGATAAGCCAAGAAATGTAGGTCAAGCAAATTATGATTGCTACAACGGACAGGCCCCAAGAGTCCCTGCTCCCCATGGGAATTCTCAACATAATATGTCTGTAGCATCAACTTGTACCAATGGTGATTGGTCAAAAAATAGTGCAATAACCCCACAACAACAACAACAACAACAACAACAACATCCAACACCACCACGACAACCACCACAACAACAACAACAAAATGAACAAGACAATAGTAGAACCAACGACAGAAATGCTATTACTAGACAACAAAATATGAGTTTATTTGGTGCTCTCAGTAGTAGTGTTACCCCCTCCAAGAAAGATGTCTCAGATAATCTCTCGAGAATTCATCTCGATAAAAAAAGGGAGGGTCATTCAATAGGAAAAACTGCTGTCAATCATGATAACGTTGCCAGGGTCAATCCTACAGTAGTACAACAGCAGCAACAGAGTAATTTCTTTGATGTCTTCAAAAATTTTGTAGCAAAGAGAAATCAAACGCCTATGCCTTACAGGGCAAGACCCGAGTTTAGAAATGAGACAAACAAACACCATTCCAATCAAATGAACGCCCCACAGAAACCCGTTGAAGAAGACTTGGGGGTTTATCACAACGGATATACAAACTCTCCAAGATATTTAACTAGTGCTTTATTGGAGGAGGTTCCAACTCAAAATAGAATAACTAGCACAAATGCCAAGAATGAACGCACTAGTTATCCTTCAGTTTCTAAACAGTATTGTGGCAGCCCCATGACTCTTTATGATCATCACCAGAGAAGAAATACTGTTGCTCAAAGCCAGTTTTATGGCCAGGAAGTACCTATTTGTGCCGAGGTCAACCCAATGTGTCATCCTAATTATTCCCAATGGCAAAATAGGTCGAACAAAGGAGACTCTGATGTACATGAAAAGGATTATGAACAACAAGATTTGAATACAACTTCACAGACACTCTCTGAACCCCGACCTGTTTATCATAATCTACAGACCGTGAAAACAAGAGATAATGCACTTGACCTTGTACTTGGCAACAAAAGTAGCTACTATGAATCGCAGACTTCGAGACCGGCAACAAGGCCACCTTGTTCTTGTATGGCGCTATGTCAGGACAAGTATGAACGTAAAAATAACAAACATGATGTACCCGGTAGTTTGACAATGGATTCTAATGGAAAACTTCATTCTGCACTGCTCATGCAAATGCTATCAAACAGTAGCTTTCCAGATGATAAACACCAAATTGGTTGTCCCGTTCAAGCAGAAATAAAACGAATTCATGAGAACAGCCATGCAAAAAAGTCTAATTTTACAAACTTGAACCACATCTACAACAGAAGACGGTCGCAATATCCCGATAACAACCTAGAAGACAACCACGAGATGGCGTTACCAGTTTTAGAAAAACACGACTTGCCTCCAAGTGAAATTGTCAAACCTATTCCCCCAGAAACGAATGAAGAAATAAGTGATGATAGAGAGATGCCTGAGCTTACTTTATATGCATTTTAGGGAAAAAACAAACAAAGAAACACCTTTACTTACCCAAGATATTAGTTTATTTAATTAGCAACTTGTATCATGAACTCTTTGTATTATGTAAGTATTCCTGTATCCAGTATTTGAAAATGTAATTTCTTGTTGAAGCTGTAAATGCAACATTAATATCACTGTTTTGGAAGATGAAATGCAAGGTTTTCAGCAAAAAATAGATCTCTTGCACTAGAAATTTACAAGGTCTAAAGAAGTATATCTTACAATGGAAAGGAAACTTCATTCAGTAATAGATTTTTTTTGTTTCATTTTTAAATTTTGTTATCTTGTTAAAACTTTTATAAAGTATCTTATAGTTAGCTTAAATCAGAAAGGTTTTTCATGTTGTTCGTTTTGTTTGTTTGTTTGTTCAATTGACTAATCAAGATGTAAAATAATGCAGAATAATAAATCAGTTTTGAAATGAAATTGAAAATAAAGAACCTCAGCGAGGCTTGACATTAGTACAGTATCTGTATATTTTGGAAATTATAGCTATTGAGCTATATTATACTATGTAATAAAAACTATGTTTTAATGTTGAAAAACAAAGTCTGATTATGAAATAATACTTTGACCTTTATATGGTAAAAATTGAATTGTACAAAGTTGTTAAAATGGTTACAGATGAAAGATTATCAACATTATATGAGATATTGATAAGATTAAAGAATGTCATTTTTATTTATCACATAACTTGTTCATTGATTTGTTCAAAGAACAATAAAAACTATGGTTGCAGATGGAAAATTATCAAATTGATTTTGGATTTTGATAATAAACTGAACTATTATAAAAGCCACAAGTACAAAGGTGAAAAATAGAGGATACATGATCTTTCAACCTACATGTATGTGTTACAGGTTTTAATAATGAAAAGTTAAAGTATCTCTTATATGCAATTTGTAAAATATTTTGGAGGGTGACATTGTTTACCATTTTCTCTCATAACGATTTGAAAATGCTAAATCTTTGTCATTCGATCGCCCTTTTTGGACAGTGCACTTTATGGAAGATCATGTACGAGGCAATGCTGGCGTTTGTATCAGGGTCCGCGGGTCGTGTCTTATGCAAGGAGGGGTGGAAGGTTAAAGTTATGGCCAGATAGCTGCCTGTTATATAGTTTATAGATTGCATAATAGAAATACTATAAGTTGTATTCGTGGGGAATTTGACTGCTATGGTAATTTGTATTTCTATGTTAAAGTTTTTTTTAGACGTAGTAAGATATTTGACATGAAAAAATGATAGGAAAATATTGATTTAGGGAAGCATAAATATCTTACTTTGAAGCGATATGACCATGTTTACATCAACATTACTGCACCCGTTATGAAAACGTGACTGTGTCTCAGATCATTGCTATTTCCCCTGGTAGATTTAATAATCACATACTGTATTGAATAATTCAGCCATTGTAAAAAAAATAACATCATTTATAATGATATTGTCGTAAACTCTATAGATTTTTTTTGTTTTTTGCCTGTATACCATGTATGTAACTGTGATGTGATGAACGTTATTGTGATATTTGTGGCAATATTTCTGTTGGTCTTCTGTGTGGTGCAAGATAAAAGATAACCTTTTGAAAATTGTACTAACCAGTATTCATATGTTTGAAAATGTGGGATGGAATAAATAACAGTGAAATATATTTCTCAAGTCTTGAGCTTCTGTTTTTTTCTTGTTATCCAGCTGCTTAATAGCAAAAATTATTATAGAAGCTATTTTTTCTCAATAAACTACTGCAATCAAATGATAATATTTAAATAAAAAGACAGCCAAAACAATATTTTTTCTCTCATATTTATAAAAATAATATTTTAATCAAAGGCAACATAAATGTCAAAATGCACTTAAAAGTAATTAACAGTTTCATTTTCTTACATTTTCTACTCGTGCTCTAAATCACGCACCAAAGATAATTTGTTTTGTACAGCTTGTTTTGTTTAAATATCTGAACCAGCAGAAAACAAATTAAAAGCATACTTAGCATACATTATTGGTGTCATATCAAATTAAGTCAATAACCTTTTTCAAAACTGAAATTCAATGAATAATAGGAATTTAGTATGTACAAAGATATCAAGGAGAGTGATGTTCAATATCCTGTAATGTCTTATTAGGTATTCTAAGCTACTTCAATAAACAGAATTGGAAATACAGCAAGGATTTATACACATAGATATGCTTAGAAAGTCACTTTATTAATTATGCCCCCCCCCCCCTCTCCATCATTCTTACTTTAGAGCAAACTTTGAAAATTGTTCACTTAGTTACCTTGGTAACATCATGCAACACAGAAAGTGGGTTATGCCCAAAGACAAAAGCAAGCAATTAGTTGGCATAAAGTAATTTGAATAGTGTTCCAAAAACTGATACTAGCGTTATACATAGGTGGATTCATTGATTCTATCAACATACAAGATAATAACAAACAAACACTAACTCTTACCGAATTCTCTGATCTTAATAAACATCTTAATGCTAAATCAAGACCAAAAGGTGTGAAAATAATGTTCTATGACATGTGTACATGTTCTTATGCAGGAGTAGCCATGGAAACGATACCAATTATTATTTGTCCAATGACATTGTATCAGGACTCGTATGAGACCTCCAGTATGAAAAATGGTTAAGGAGCTGAATATTGATTCTGATAAGATATCTTTAATTTTTGACATTTTGATATACTGGCAAACACGTCCACATACAATTACAACTATACACAATAAAAATCATTCCAAGACAAGAACTGATCATATTTATTTACATACTCAGTACTCTAGCGTCTAAATGTTAAAAATAATATTTCAACATGGACTAAAGAATTTCAAAACTGAAATAATATAATCTATGAACATGAAGGCATCTACTTGTTAAAAAATCAATAATTTCCTGAAATGCACCATTAATGGAGTAGTTTAGTTTTGATTAAATTATTAGCTCTATAGAAGGAAGCTATAAATATATATGTGTGGCTCCGTAAATAAGACTGCTTTACAAAAGTTTCATAAAGTGATCAGAAAGGCGACATTGGAAAAAGGAGGGGGGGGGGGGGGTAAGGAAGACTTTTTAACATACATGTAAATGACATACACTTCCTTTTTATCTACAAGATTCATTAAACAAATAAGATACATTTATATTTAAGTTGGTGCATTCTGCACGTATGAAAAATCAATTATTTGAGTATATACATGTACATAGATTTGGTAAGCCTTATTCTAGATTTTGCTGGATGTTCGTAAGTCTAATATGTCCACAGAACTCTGCTTGGACAAATCCAAGACTTGGTCAGAGGTATTTGTATTATTACTGCTATAGTTGCTATGACAACTGAGGTTTCTAGTATTTCCCTGCTTAGAATGTGCTGGAGGAATGTCTGTTGCACTTTCAAACCTAAAATCTATTCCGGATGTTTCCAGTGGGTGGGTGTGATGTGTTTGGAATGGCGAATGAGCTTTGATAGTGTTGACATTTACAGGGCCGTTGAAATAATCACGTGGGGATGGAGATCTAGAATTCATATGGATGTGATGACCAGGGTATGGAGGTGTGTTTACCCTGTGGATTGGGGAATAAGTTCTCATGAGTGGGGCATGTTGGTGGGCAGGCTGTGGTTCCATTTTGACTGGTCCTGTATGAAAGGGACTTGGTGTTCTAGAAGGCCCTAGTACTGGAGTTCTTCTATGGGCTTCGAGTTGTTGTGGATAGGGAAAAGAACATTTCTGATTTCTATGCGGTGTATTTTTCTGTGAATTTTGTAGTTCACCTTTGAACCTATAGGGTGAATGTATATTATGAGGTGCAGGTTTGACAAGTCGGAATACTTTTAAACCAGTTTTAGTTTGTCCCACATTGTGCAACACTGGGCCCTGTGTTTCTTGCATAGCCAAGCCATGAAGAGTTGGTACGTGTGAATATGGTCCCATAGACACTCCATGTAAAGGCATTCTCTGAGGTGGACCTCCTAACAAATCTTTCTTATGGTCTTCTATCAACCTTGCTGCTAACTCTGGCATTTTTTTCACAACTTCATTTTCCGATATAGGTGTTTTTTTCTTCCTTTTACCCTTCTTACTAACTTCTGCTGCCTGTCCATTTGACATTAACATTTTCTGTAGTTCCTCCTGAGATTTATCTTGTACTATCTTCATCCCCTTTGGGCTTTTCTTAGTCACCTTTGATTTAGGAACACTTTTCTTTTGAGGGGGTGGTATTGTATTTTGAGCCTTTTTGGGATTTACTTCTTCAGTGTTTTGTCTTGTTTCAAGATCTTTCTGCATGATAGTATGTAACTCTTTAGAGTTTGTTGAAGGGCCTTGCAATCTAACACAAGAAAACCCTGCCTTGAGCCCCCCAAAACAGTTATTTTTCTCTTCACCAGAAGTGTCCCTCCTTGCATTTTCATCAGGCAATTTAAGACTTTTATTACTTAATTCTGTTCTTTCTGCCAGCATTGAATTCAAAACTTTTGCTTTTATTTTATCTACTGGTTTCCGAGGTTTGATTGATGGTTGTTTGAATTCAAATTTCTTTGAAAATGATTCCACATGACCAAAATGTTCAGATTTATCTTCTGAAATTTCCTTTTTAATTTGAACACTTTCAAAATTCATTACGCTTTCCTTTTCACTAGCATCAGTGGGGACACTTGGTGACATACTTATCAAACTTTTATCAATCTTAGCTTTTTTTATTTTGGGACTCAAACTGATAGAATCTGATTTTCCCTTTTTCTCTTTTAAAGAATTACCCCCTTTTGTACTTGCTATAACTTTCCCTACTGATGAATTCTGTAAACTATCATCCTCCGCAAGAGAGAATACACTTTCGATTTTGATGCAAGGGACATCAGAATTTGTATCAATGCCCTGTGCCGCACACAGAGAACTTGCGTCTTGTTTAGCTTTGATTTCATTCATATCTTTCGTTGTCAGTGTAACACTTTCTACCCCCAACATATCTTTGAGCTGATCACTATGTTCCACAAGTCGTAATTTTCCTTTACGTGTTGGATAATCAGAGAGATCCAATCTAGCCGACTGGAATCTAAATTCAGCTATCTGAGAAAGCAAGTGTTTCTTGGATATTCTTTCAAAACGGGAATCAGGAAGTTTCTCTTTCAAACTCTTTCTGTCCATATTCAAACGGTTGAGCACATCTTCCACAAGGACATAATCTCTTTGTCTGAAACAAAGATGACATATTGTAAAACTTTTTTATACCAATCAAATATGAAGAATAATCTAAGGGTAGAGTCCATTTTACTCATGGACATTTGCAAGTCGCTGGACTTGAGAGATGAAATCAATGCATTCTTTACTCATGATCATTCCTTGGTCTCTAGCATATACATAGACCAAATTATAAACTAATTATAAATTGTAAATTTACCTTTGATCTTGATTCAAGCGTAGTGCAAAAATAGGAAGCATGGGTAAACTACTCATTTCAAAAATGATGTCATCACAGTCAGACTCGCCATCTGACGGCACATTGGAAAATAAATCGTGACCTAATTCTTCATCTTCTTCTTCGTCTCTGGCCGTGATCACTGAACCATGGAAGTGCCAAGGTTCTGGATCAGTTCCTTCTAGGTCCGCCAAGCAATCTGGAAGGAAAAGTTAGTTCAATTCAGGTGAACATTCAAACACAAAGTATTCTCTATGACTACTTTTGTCTAGTTCCATTTATGTCAATATTACACTATATCTGTAATAGGGTTCAATATAAGGTTATTCTAGTAGGTCCAGGATCATCATACTCGGTCTGTTGGGGGTTTGTTTGTATGGGCCAGTGGATCTTTCTCTGACTGTTAAAGGTATTTACAAATATTTCCAGTGGAGACAGGCTGGCAAAATGAATTAGCTAGTGAAGCTATGCCTCCTCCCCCTCCCCACCAGGTCCATATCTGGGACGGTGGATTTTTTTACTTGTCTACCCATGAGTAAGTACATCATGCTTTCCTTTATAATACCTTACATTTACTCAATATCTATTGGGATAAACCCTATGATTCTTTTTCTTACCTTTCAGGAATTGTTTCATTTCTTTTGACTTTGCAATATCAAAGACTGTCACCCCACTATATGTGGCAATATTAAGGTCAGCCCCACAAGACAACAATAATCTGACCAATTCGATGTGGTCATTTTCTACAGCATCATGAATGGGTCTGTCAATGTAAAGCAAGAAGACATTGTTTTCAAATCTAAATATTATACAGACATCTTTCACATAAATCACACTTTCATTGATATCCAAATGTTTCGTACTTTTGTGGATAATTTAGAATGATTTAGATATAAACTTATGGCATTCTAGGAGGCCCTTCTCTTCTCTATCAAGGTAATTTCTGGAAAGAACCCTTTATTGTATAAATATGTGATAGCATTATGCTTCCATTTTGCTGCTTTTACAATTCTGTACAAAATTCATTGACGATGAAAATGTGTAGCTAGATTTTAAAAAATCCAAGGAGGTTGAATAAAATACCGAAAATTGTTACACATTTCATTCATCATTATGCTTTACCTTGTGCCCCCCCCCCTCCCCCAACAAAAACCTTCTGTCTTACCTGACCCCATCTAATGACCCAACACTGACATCAGCTCCAAATGCAAGGAGATATTTTGCAATAGTGATATGCCCTGTGACACAGCACTCATGAAGTGGGGCAAAGCCTGTGTTATCCCTAGCATTGATGTCACAGTAATAATTTTGTAAACACCACATGGCAATCTCCTGAAATAAGAAAACCAAGATAATGAATTAAGAATGATATGACAAAAATAGATGCACAAATAATTTTTCACTTGAAAAAAAATCCACTTAGTTCAGGGCCTATATGCATGACTATTTTGCTTCCATGGCAAATCAAAAGTCTTATGCTCCTTAAAACCATTTTTCTTTCTGGTCTAAAATTATGAATAGTGTTGTATTGGGATCAAATTTGCACCCCTCTATAGCCTGCATTCTAAGCCCCAGCAAAAGTAGCTTTGTTAAAATTTATTTTCATCTACTACCTTTAAAGTTATTATTGTGATACTCATAAAAAAACTATAGTCAGAATTACAGGTGAACTCTTGATTTCTCAACAATACTAACCTGATAACCAAGCCTAGCTGCTCTGTGTAGCAGTGTTTCTCCAGTATCTTTGACCACACTACCAGCAAGACGTTTGACATCAGGTGGGATAGCAAGGATATCATCAGGCTGTGTGGGAGCAATTGCATATTCCTCATAGGCTTCATCTCTTTGGATATTCTATAATAAAGATATAAAACTTGTGTATTTAGTCCATTTATCCTGATAAGGTAACAAATCTATGCTGCATACTTCAATCTTAATCCATGAAATTGTTACATTTATTAATTTTAATGTTTATAAACCTTAAACACCTCAACTTGAAGGTACAATTTTAATGGTGATAGATTTTTGTACATATTAGAAAAGAATTAACTTACAGATTCTCCTAAGGTCTCTGCTTGTATGACATCACACCCACACATAGTTGCATCTATATCTGCATCGTTCAGTTCATTTTTTGCCTTCTTTCCTCCTTTTCTGCCTGCCCTTTTCACTAAAGATGTATCTACACACGGTGCATTTTTGTTGTCTGTGACAGCTATTTCTTCAGTACACATTTCCTCTTCATTTATTGTATGTTCTTTGTTAG
>JAVSBT010133765.1:0-14843 GCA_033118115.1 Pharyngocirrus eroticus
TGCTATATGCGGATGAATTTTGATAACTTAAATCTCATTACTGGGATTTAAGGGGCGTTCCCCCTATTCATCTATTGTCAAATCATATAGTTGAAACATTGCCAGTATTCTGAACATATATTTTGGTTGATTTTTTATCTGTCAAGTTATTTTTTCTCATAGTTCCAAAGATGTATTTTAATTAAAATTACTTTACCATGTATTTGCATTTGCTCAACAAACCATATCATGCTATTTTTTTCGTGTTTTTTTTCAGCCTAGTTACACACTTGCAATTAGAACAGAAGGAATGGTGGAGGATTTGGTTGCAAATCTGAATTTGAAATCTGAAAATAGTGAACTTCAAATGCACTGTGCAAGTGCTATATTTAGGGTAGGATTTCATATTTCATTAGTTTTTATCATATTGGAAAATATTACTGCTTCTATCAATATGGAAAACTTAAATAATTATATGAGTTTGATAATTAATACTTGTTTTTGAAGTTTTCAATATGATAATAATTTTCTATAATGTTACCTTCTTCTTTTTTCAGTGTGCAGAAGAAAAAGAGACAAGAGATTTAGTGAGGAAATTTGGAGGACTTGATCCACTTGTTGGATTATTAAGTAATCATGAAGACAAAGAACTCTTAGCGGCAGCCACTGGTGCCATCTGGAAATGTGCAATAAGTCAAGAAAATATTGTCAGATTTCAGGAACTAAAGGCCATAGAGTTACTTGTTGGATTACTGAACGACCAACCAGAAGAAGTAAGGATTGAAGTGAATGATATAGCTAGAATATTTGAATTCTTAGAATGAATCATACTACAAGAGGCGAATTTCAGCAATGAAATAACACCTTTTTTTTATTTCCAGGTCCTCGTAAATGTTGTGGGTGCCTTAGCAGAAATGGCTAAAGATCCACCAAATAGAGGAGCCATCAGAAAAGCAGGAGGCATACAACCATTGGTGGGACTACTGACTGGAACAAATCAAGCATTGCTTGTCAATGTGACCAAAGCAGTAGGGGAGTGCGCGGAAGAAACGGATAACATGACGTAAGTAGTTCAGACAGAATGTAGCTTTATGTTTCTCAAAGAGACCTTGCGAAATGTATTGAACTATTCTAAAAATGAGCTGTTATCATCAAAACATTTTTAAATATGTCAATATCGATGATCACATTAATGGTTTTATTTGATTTTCTTTCTAGGATAATTGATAAATTAGATGGTGTACGATTACTCTGGTCATTATTGAAAAATCCAAATACAGATGTACAAGCCAGTGCTGCTTGGGCAATCTGTCCCTGCATAGAAAATGCCAAGGTAAATACATTAGGGTGATATAATGATCTATACTTGTTGATACATACAGTTTGTTTTCTTAATTGTTGATTAAAGATTTATAAAAGTTGTTATAATTTTTGTATGTGGGGGAGGAGGGAATCAGTGAACATAACACAAAAAGAAATATTCTGCCTGAAGAACATTTGTCTCGCATTATTCCTAGTTTAATAGTGTGCACTTTTGTATCATGACATGACAGTAAAAGAAAATTCTATTTGTAGGATGCAGGGGAAATGGTGCGTAGTTTTGTTGGAGGTTTAGAACTCATTGTTAGTTTACTGAAGTCGGACGATAAAGAAGTATTAGCAAGTGTATGTTCTGCAATAGCAAATATAGCTAAAGATGAAGAAAATTTAGCAGTTATTACTGATCATGGAGTTGTGCCTATGCTTGCAAGACTGACAAATACAGTAAGTAATTTTATGAAAAGGAATTTGATTAAATAATAATGTCTTCAAATACAAATCCACCCTTGATATAAAAATGGTTTCAGGGCATATTTATGAAGATCTGGCATATTTGTTTAAAAAATTTCAGACTGGCAATATCATTGTGGGTCTAACACTCCTCAGTCTAAGTACTTTCTTAATGCTTGTAATTTTCCTTTTTCCAGACTGATGACAAGTTGCGTCGCCATTTAGCAGAAGCAATTGCAAGATGTTGTAATTGGGGAAACAATAGAATTGCTTTTGGTAATGAAGAAGCAGTGGCGCCTCTAGTGAAATATTTAAAATCAAGTTGTCAGCTAGTTCATCGGTCAACAGCCAAAGCATTGCATCAACTTTCCAAAGATCCAGATAACTGTATTACAATGCACAACGCAGGCGTGGTGAAGGTATGAAATAGTTTATCATTTGCGATATGGTTTGATATTTTTGAATTAAAACCCCCCACCCCCAAGTATTCATAAAATCAGACTTTGATAATTATGTTTGGTATATATAATGGTACATATAATGAAGCTATACAATGACAGAATAATGAAATATCTATTCTTTCATTAACTTTTAGCCACTGATGGAAATGGTAGGATCATTGGATGAAATCCTGCAAGAAGCTGCTGCGGGTTGTATCGCAAATATTAGAAGACTGGCCTTAGCCAATGAAAAGGCTACAACGAAACAAAAAAAATAACATTAACAGTTATGGATGACGTCTATGTATAGAGATTAACAGGATAGGGCATCAAGGATGAAATAAAAATAGAAAATAAGGACAAATCAATATTTTAAGATTACTGTTTGTAAAATTATATTTAATAGCGAAACTCTTCTTGACTAAAGTATTATTATCTTGTCAGCCAAATCATAAGATGAAAAAAGAAAGAAAATTCAATTATGTATTTGCTTCCATACTGATTAACAACTTGATGGATAACTCAAAAATTAGAATTCCATATGGATGCTATTCTGTGTGTATTTATTGATGTAAATATATATTTTCGTACAACAATGTTTTCGTTGAGATCTAAGATTTCTTCCAATCAAGAATGGGCTGTGCATAGCTTTGGGAAAGTATTAAAGTTCTTGCTGCTGTTCATATGAAAAAAAAATGGAACAATTTTTGCTGATATGTTTATGTATTTTTTACTGAATAAGTATTAAAAATTATTTTAGCAAAAAATTAAGATTTTTTTTTTGTTGAAAATCTTTCACTTTGTTGAGGTGCGACAACTGTGATAATGTTCCTGTGCACACATAAAGTTAAGGAAGAATAAATAGAAAGATTATGAAATTATCTAATGCAAATAGTTGATTTGTTTTTGATATACCTTTACTATGAAGAATATTTGTGTTCAACCTGTATGACCCAATACTTTGTCAAACTTCTAGGTCAAAACGACAAGTACATTCATGGCCTACATAAAAACTCAAATACCTTTATTTGCAAACTGCTGTGTTCGTGTTAAGGGAAGTGTAACAAGATGGAGTGTTGTGCAAGTAGTCTTCTCGTGTTTATTGTGGGAAGTTTTATTTTATTCAAAATCCTCAGCACAATTTATCGTATGCAAAGATTTACAAATTATGATGATTATTATATTTTCGTGACTGGTTGTGATACAGGGATTGGACACGACCTTGTGAAAAGGTTAGACAAATATGGCTGTCATGTTTTTGCTGGTTGTCTGACAGAAAAAGGTGAGACAGAACTAACTAAAGCTTGTTCTAATAAGCTTACAACCTTGTCACTAGATGTCACAAGTCACACAAGTGTCATTAAAGCCCTTGAAATAGTCAAGAGTAAGCTACCCGAGGGGAAAGGACTTCAGGGAGTGGTGAACAATGCAGGTATCCAAGGTAAAATTGGCCCTGTTGAGTGGCTTAGTAAAAAAGACTATGAAGATGTATTGGCAGTCAACACTTTGGGCCTCATAGATGTCACCACTGTTTTTCTACCTCTTGTAAAATTAACAAAAGGGAGGATTGTGAATATGTCTAGCATGGCAGGACGGCTTAGTGGTTGTTATTGGGCACCCTATTCGTTTTCCAAATATGGAGTTGAGGCTTTCACAGATTCATTAAGGCGTCAATTGTACATTTTTGGGGTTACAGTTTGTCTTATTGAACCTGGCGCAGTTGCTACTAATTTTACTTCTGCTGAGAATGTGCAGAAAAGTGTAATGGGGTCTTACAATGATGCACCAGAAGAAGCACAGGAAGAATATGGGTCAGCATTTCGTCAAGAAATTTCTGATTCAATGATTGATACTTTCACACAGTATAGCACAAAAACAACCAAACCTTTTGTTAATGCCTATGACCACGCCCTTTTGGGAAAGCATCCAAGAGTTAGATATGTAGTGGGATTTGATGCCAATGTTGTTTGGCGAATCATAATCATGTTGCCAGATTGGCTTGCTGATGTTGTACTCAGGGACGCAATAAAGCAAGTGGTACCAGCAGCATATAGAAACTAATCAGTTTTAATGAAAGAAAGTAGTGGAAAATACTGTCAGGATCTTGCTGAACAGCTTTCAGATTGACCAAAAGTACCTTAAATGTTTTAGAAAAATGCTTGACCTCATGTTTACCAAAGAACAGCTTTATGTATACCAATGCAAATATTAGTTAAGTTTTGTGAAGAATTATTTCTACAAGTTCATTATTTCATTAATTGTTGCTATTTACACTTATTAGACTAGTAAAAAGAAGAACTGTTAGAATGACCCAGTATATTAAAATGTGTTCAACATTTCCATTTGTACCCATGTTTTTAGTGAAACTGAGAATATTCAAAATGGTATTCATGATAATTATGTCTTTATAAAAAAGAAAATGCTAGAATTTTTTTTGCAAAAGTTTGTCATCTTTGGATACCCTAGAACATTGTACCCATACACTGTATTCTTTTGTTGAAATACAATAATCTGCACAACAAATACATTAATCAAAATCACTAAAAACAGAGCCGAGACAGATTTTTTTCTGGAACATCCTGTTTATTGAATGAAATTGTACAGATAGAGGTGACCTTCACCATTTTTTTGATCAAATTCCCATTATCAAATATTCCCATGTACTCTAACCCTGCCTTGTTTAATTATATCAATTAACCTACAGATATTTGCAGTTCTTACTTTATTGAAACAAAGATTTTTTTTTCAACTTTCAATTTTTTTCAAAAATACCTACTTTTTTTTCTTTATTGCCAAAACACCCTTTGCGTGAGAAGGGTTAAAACTGTAGACATGCTGTATCTAGAATAAGAAGACGAGATTTTTGAAATGTCATTCCAGTTCAGGATTAATATTTTACAAAGTGACAACATGATGTTTTACACATTATCATGGAACGAAGAATTAATATCTCTTCATATCCAAACACACATCAAACCAAATTGAGGCTAAAATGAGTACTTCTACATCCCTTTCTATTACCTCTTTGTCATTCCAACATCTGCGAATGCATATCAAGAGAAATTAACCATTTTGTTTGATTTATCAAATAGAATTCATGAGATTTAATAATCAACGCAACACCATACAGTTACAACCAACAATATTGCAAAAGGTCCAAAGGACGGAATGGCTATTCCAATATTATGTAAGACTTCCAGTGACGAGACGTACAAAGTTACAAGTCAGAAGGGGAGAGATCTTCTCACATTATTTAAAGCATTGAGGGTTTTTAATGCGAGCTTACAACACACAACATGATCTCTCTAGTGGTGTTATTAGCCGCATTGAGCTAGTCACCAAAAAGTTGCCAACAAGATTCTTCCATGTCTTATTTCTAAGCCATTCAATGTAAAACTGCAGGATTTTTTTATTCAAATTTGATGATGTAAATAATGCAGGATTTCTTGATTTAGATTTTGATAATGAAAAGATCTGCTCTCAACTCTCCCTCAGTGCAACTTTTCAAAACAATAAAATAGACCATACAAAATTAATTTAGATTTCCCATTGGATTACACAGGCAGATAGAAAATGTTTTCTCCAGAGGGCTAAGCAAGGATTGCATATCTCAGGGAAAGGAAACATTAGTTTTCATCCTCTTAACTGTCTTTCAACCCCTTAGGTCAGAAATTATCAAACTTCAAAAAGTATTGTAAATATTAAGAAAAAAGTCCCGACTGAATATTGTTGTAACAAGAGCTAATCCCTGGGAAATTCCATATTAATTCTTATGGGCTGAACTGGACTGCATAAAAGACCGGGGTCCAAGGCACAAGTTTTCCACTTCATGCTATGCATTGAGAGACTTTCAGAGATTTCGAATTACTGTTGCAGTATTCAATACACTGCAAAACACCAATGTACATTATATTTTACCTTCTACATATATATATTAGAAAGCATTACAAAATGCCAAATTCTTTAACAGGTTTTGAAAATCTCCTACAACCTATCAACCCATACGTTTTCATAGAATTACAATTATTTTTGTTAGAAAATGTACATTTATCATCAAAACTACATCAAATCTTTCTTGATATTTGATTTTCAAACAACTATGAAGCAACAGCAAGGTACTTGTCATTGAAAATGTACATCTGAAGTAGGAATAATACATACAATACTAAGATAATACATAATGCGCCTTTGTTAGAAAATACCCCGAACAGTAAAGATTTTTTTATACAATGTCATGGACTATACACTCACACTTATATTATATATATATATTTATGTATACATTACCCCACAAGCATCATCTAGTAACTTACATTTTTATCAAAAAAAAGAAACACACCAATGTTTCAAAAATATCTATCTAATAATTCTTTTACAATATACCATAATTTTAAGTATTAATTACGCGATTAATATTTTCAAAGCTTCACCGTGGGATATCATCTCAAAATTAACATGTAAGACAATCACTTTGTCCTATATGATAAAGAATAATCTGGTATTTCACAATGTATCACTTAAAATATCCAGATCCTTTTTTTCCTGTTCCATTCAAAATGCAAAAGCATTTGTAAGTATAATATTAAGCAGATTTTTACAATTGACGCAAGTTATTTGTTAACCCCTCCATCACAATTTTGATTATTTTAATTGCCTACTATAATTTGTCCTGTACACAGATAAATCCCTATAAGACAACATCAATTAATACCAGAGCTTTATTTACTGCTCTCATCTGATTATTTGTTCTTGAATAAATTCACAGTATATAAAAAAAAAACCATAACAGAAAAATAAAGAATTTGCAGTGCAATTTGACCAAAAAAGTGGTGTGAAACAAAGAAATACAGCAGTAAAATATATTCAACTGACCAAATTTTATAACTATAACCTGATTTCTCTTTAGTTGTCTTCTCTTAATTAAGTAAGAACGAATTTTGAAAGTTTCCCAATTTCAATTCTTGCAACTAATATGCAAGTACCTGATCTATAAAACACACTAAGATACCCTTTTGCCCATCACCAGAAAACTACACTGTAATTGCACAAACTTTTATTACATCATTAGTTTAATGGTAATACTTCTTGTGAACAAATTGAACATATTATTATACTCTTTGGCATCTTGACAAGATACCTATGTGGGGTATGATGTCCTATTACTTTTACTTTAACAATTATTGATATCATATATAACCTGAAGTCTATTTCATTAATCACAAAAATATGATACCTTGAGAAATACTGCTCACCACCCTAAACCCATCATAAAATTGCAGACAATTTAAAGAATAGTAAGTTTGCAACACAAATTCAAAAATTTAAAAAAAGTCAGTGAAATAGAATATCAGGTAAGTCAGATCAACTTTTGTTTTTTTCATTCAAATGTAGACTGTAGTCAAAAAGAGTGGTTTCAAGCAAGTGTCTTTCCAATATTTAAATGGCCTAGCAGAGGCTGTAATTTTTAGTTTCATATCTAAAATAGTAGATTATAACTTCTTCCTTTCAATTCTTTTCTTTTATCCAGCTTGAGTTAAGTTCTCCTATAATTTTTTGTCACCAAGGTGACCATTAAGCGTAATAGTGGAAAGATGGAACAAATTTAGACGACTTCATATTCCTTTTTGATAGATCTTGCCAGACAGCATGCCAGCATGACTCCTATCACCTGTCAAAGAAAAAAGATAACATACTTGTTAGAACATTTTCAATCAAAATAATACAAGTTGGTCCAGTACAATGTTAGTATCACATTACGTACAAAGTGTTCAGTGTAAGCAAAGAATTTTAAAGTGGATACCTTTATTAAAAATATGGTCTCATTTCAAACATTCTATTTATTGAACAATGAAAAAAAAAAAAAAATAATCAATTTAACTTTCATTCTTGGGTGTCTTTTATTCATTTTTATTCTGCAGTATTTTGAAACAATAAGCATTATAGATTTTGATTCTAGATACTAATAGTTAATAGTAACATAGTTGTTGAGATTCATTTTAGAACTTTTCCATAGAAATATCTGAAATAAAAAAGCCACCTTTCACCAAAATAATTTTAAATAAATCCACACCATTCCATAAGACCATTCCAAATAATGAAAATTTAATATATGATTGCAGATCTGTCATTTAAGAAAAGTTATTTTGTTTTACATTTTTGATACTTCATTCAACAGTTAGTTTTCTGTGAAACCAAACGCTTTCATATCAATTACCAGAATTGTTTAACCTTTTGAAATTGAAACTATCCCAGACACAACCCTAAAGGAAAATGAGTTTCTTAACTAAAAAAATAAAACACCTATAAATTCGCTTCTTACATAGATGGCTAATTTACATTAAAATAATTATTTCACCTTGTTTTGGAGATATGGAAAGTGTATTTTAAGTTATCTAAAATGTAGACCCATATTTTATTCTAAGTTATCTAAATGGCAGACCCATAATGTATTGCTGCTACTGATATCACTAAAACCTACCCATTTTAGAATAAACTAATAGAGCAATGAAAGTTAAACTTGACTAGAATTAAAATGGCACAGCAGTAGAGGTTCTTTATCCATAAAATGTCTTACAAGACCATCTTGAAATCCTTACTTATCCCAGACCCTTATAGCCATTTTCATAGTTGTGATAGGTAGTTAATAGGTATGCTATTTTATTACCAGTTACACGCTTCTGTAACCTTTCCTTATTTCTTTGCCCAAACAATTTGCAACAAAGACACCAAAAAGCTGATTGGTGTGAATGGCAGCAAAAAAATAATGTGACAACAAAAAGGAAAAATACATTATGTTATTCAATAAAAACTGTATTCAATGTGTTCCATGACATGCCTGGAATAAATTCTAGAAAGTAACAACAACATTTTATGAACACATCTTCGAATGAATCTATTACTGAAGTTAATCATTAATTATCCAAGAACTTCTATCAGTAGTGTAGGAATATCATTTCATGATTTTTTTTATCAACGCTTATTCTAAAATAGGTGACTTTTTCAGACAAAATGTCTCTAAATATAATATTATATAATATTTGTCCTGTTTGAGCAGGAGAATTTATATCATGTAACAGAACTATTTCAAATAAGAGGCTGTAAAGTTATACAACTCTTCCCATTGCTTTCAAAAATGGTTCTTACCAAAGCGACACCTATGATTATACTGAGTACTAAATTTAGCAGTATTTAAGCACAAGAAAAAGATGGAGGGTTTATTTTGCAATCATTAATCATAGAATGTTGTTGTTAAATCCTCTATAGATGCATTTACAAAATGCACTAAACATGTACAATTATTTTCATCACAATTCCTGTTGATTACAAATAGAGAAACAACTTACTTTTTCTGAAAACATGCAAACTGATCATTTCCATTCAAGAAAATAAACGCCTTTGGAAAAACATATTTTATGAACTCAATTATTTTGAAGATTCTTTTTAATGCCCTGACAGGATTTCATAAATTACCTTTTCTCGCACCCAATATAAAAAGATCTGTGTTCATGAACCATGTTGTAAATAGAGAAAATAAAGTACCCGCACCTCTGCCATAGTATTCCATTTCACCACAAGTGTATCATGCCCCAATCATTGGGAAAACACAAGAAATACAATCATAGAGAAGAATTCCGGCAACCCACAATATTTTTCTCCAATCCAAATCAAATTTAAACAAATAATCACATAAGATGTGCATAATGTGAAAAAGACACCTCTGAAAATGGTGTTCCAATGCTGCATTCAATTCAAAATTCTGCAGGGATGGGCTAAATGTTACCTTAAATATGACATGTTCTATACTTCTTGATAACCCTTCTTGATTTCTGATGCTAAGCAACAAGCAATCGTAATACCAAAGATCTGAAAAGTGGGTTTGCAAAGTCAAAAGAAGAGTCATTTTCATTGGTATATTTTCAATACCACAGATTTGTATTAGTTGATTAATTTCCATAACCTTCAGGAACTTTTCTTATGTAAGAAGAAAAATTGAGTCCTCAAATGTTATGATCATCATCCCAAAATACACACTGAAATATTTTGGGATAGTGCATAACATTTGGAACAATACAAAAGGAACCTCCCTCAGGCTAAAAAAACAAACACACTAAACATGAAATACGTTTTTCTTCAAAGAAATAAATCATGTTTTGAAAAAGAATACAACTCTATGCAATACAAAATATTCTTTTATATTTCGCAGGACTCAGATAATTCATTTGCTAGTTGAAATAGCCCACCCCCCCCCCCCCCAAAAAAAAAGGCAAAAGCATTTTCAGTTTAGCAAGCAAACACTGAAACTTGTGAGGCAAGGTCTATTCCTTAATTACTTACTATACATTTTTTTATATCATAATGTTTAACCTATGAAATATTGAACTGATTTTGTAAGTAAGCCTTTCTGAACATCAATTTTTATCTTTAAATTTACCTGAACAAAGGCAAGACCAATGCCAACAGCTCCTATGATGAGAATGTTATCTTCAACCCAGCCAACGATTTGACTTACACATCCCTGGAAATAAAAAAATTGTAATTTATATCTGCAGTTTACAAGAAAATAATTCAAACAGTTTTCACATCATGTAAAATATTGTACTGAAAATATATTGTCAAGGATATTAGGATTTCAAAGACTACAGTTTAATTCACCCAAGTTCAGAATATGCAAATATCAAAAAAATCTTTTCTGAAGTAAAATGGCATTTTCTGACAAGCATGGATCAAGATATCTGAAGGTTGACTTTAAATCCCCTGCCTTGCCCCAAGCCTGTACCCTTGGGAAAAACATTTAGTCCCAATTTCTTACCTTTTTGTTGATATGTGTTGGGTTTGTCCTTTGTCCTTGGCCACAATCTTTCACGTTAGTTACATTTTCTTTAGAACAGCAAGAGTCTGGGACATCGGCAACGGGTATGAAGTTGTTATTTGACCAGTCAGTGTAATTGTTGACTCCACAGCATGCAAACTGAAATAAAATTGTTTACATTTCTTAATGATAATGACAAAGTGAACATCAAAAATCTTTCGAAGAAATAGTGGACAATTCTAACTAGTTCAAAAAAAGGAAGCATTGATCTAAGGTTTCTTGCATTGTACAATATTGCAATCGCAACATTTGATTGTATTTTTTTAATCCCACAGGCACTCAGAGTTTTTTATCAACCACATGTATTACTTACGTCTTGTTGCATGACGTCCCAAGCTCTGTCACTTGCTGTTCCGTTTCCATACATTTTTTGTGTTCTATCAAGGGCTTTTGTGGCCAAGTTTTGAACCTGGAAAAAACAGAAGAATTCAAATATTACTATCATTTAATACATACTTGAAACTACCAAAACTAAGTAGTCAATCATGCGCATCTGTTCCAACAATTAACAAAGCAATTTATGAAGTAACAATATAATTTACAAAGGTTTACAATTGCTAATTTCTAGAGATTAATCAATTGATTTTGTGCTACATCAATTGAGAACATCAAACACTTTTATAGTCTGCTTTACTTAAATGGTCAGACACCCATTTATGATAATTCTCCATAATCTTATAATATTGGCGGCAATGGTATATACTGTATATCATTTATAAAACAAAAATAATTGAATGAAAAGCAAAACTCTCCTTATGCACAGTAATAATAATGAACATAATGAATAAATCCAACTGATAAAGATGTGCAGTTTAATTTACATACATGATATTCAAAGTGAATGATACACCCATACTCAATTTTAATTGTGCGTTCGAAAAGAAAAAACAACCTCATAACCAAAAGAAAAAAATCTGCGACATAGCAACCAAAATGAAGGACCCCTTTTTGAAACCTGAGACACCATACCATGTGATGTATAAATGACAATAAAGATTTATTATCATACCATGATGATTTATCTGTACAATGCTTTTGAATCTCTTCCTCATTTTTCAAATATATATATCTTTTTAGATACTCAGAATTTAAACATTGCATATCAAGGAGAGACAAACTATCACGTTTAAGACATTTAATAATATAAAAAATGCATGTTACAAATTTAAATAATATTCCTAATTCCGTTTAAGTTTTCAGTGGACAAAATAAATAGCAAATCATGCAATAAAGGCTTCATCAAATTGTTGGTTTGTGTCTGTAAACCTTTCATCCCTGCAATCCTTGAACAAAATGCAACCAAACATATATCAAGAGTGTAACCTTGAATGAACAACATCATGTGACTGACATATATATGATGGTATACCACTCCCACATCTGACATGAAAAAAAAATGCCATCTCTAAAATTAAACATTGTTTAATCTAAAAAATACTCAATCAATGTCCTGAGCCACAAAAAATCTCAATTTTCTTGCAATACTCACTTCCTGTATGGGAAAAATGTCAAAGTTAAAATTTTGAAATCAATAACATAGGATATTGTAAACAGGGCACAGATGTATTTCCAAGACAATAAATAATGATTTTCGTAAGTTGTTTTCCATACATGAAATCAGTTAATTTCATTTCTATAATTGTAACGGGCTTATCAATCTGTGTCTTATTGTATATTTTCTATACGACCAAATAAGGCAACTCTATGATTTCAGTATTTTTGACAAGGACTTCTATGTGTAATGGTCTTATCATTTTCTGTTCTGGTGGTTTACACCTAGTTCCTGGTTTTATTTTCTGATCATAAATTTAGAATTTAGAAAACTGGAATTATTCCTTAAAGTACATTATAGAATATTATCTACCACACATTGGGCATAGTTCATTTTGTAATAAAACTGAATTTCGGGACAAGATGACATCTTTCAAATTAAAATGAATTTCATTTGAATATGTTGATTCAGCTTTTGATATTTCCTTGCATTTGTATGGAATACATAAATTGACATTTTTTTAGAACAGCTGAAAAAAGAACAAATTTTATTTTCTATTTACAAAAGTCCAAAGGCACTCTATGTATAACAGTATTTCCCTGGTCCATCCCACACACCATCATTCCAGTCATTTTGCATTTCAATTATCATATGCAACCTGTTACTACAATCAATTTACATGGCTAACTTACAAAAGGCATCTCGTTTTCACCTAAGTTGGTCTATCAGGCAAGGATGGAATTATTCAAATGACAAACATTAAAGATTAAGGAAATGGAATTTCACATCTGTACAAGTCTAAAAATTATGACATATAGCTGTTGTATCACTTGCATTTCTGTCATGTATATCTATGTTACAGTAAAATGTTAATCCACCAATTTTACAAAGCCCCTGAATGTTTTATTCTCTACTTTATTCTATTCCAAGCTTAGGCAAATCATGAATCCAGAGTTCATATCCTCGGATACAGTTTATTGATAGGTGCTTATTTCAAGGCTAAAATGTTAGTTGTTTTGATGCTCTTAATATTTTGGAATATGAGAATATAATCATAAGGATAATAGTTCAAGTATTTTCTTTATTTTTGTTTGTGCAACATCTTTGTTGGGTTCTTACATTTCTTGGGTATAATTTAAAAAAACAAAATGTCCATACTACAATCAAGGGATCAATCATGTGACCAAGTCCTCAAAGTCGGTCAAAATGTCAAGAGGTAGGATACTTTCCAATGTAGAATAATTTATATTGAGAATTCCCAACACTTCACCATGGAATGGGTTTAGGATAGGAATCTAAGGGACTTTTTTATCACTATTAGTACACATCAATTTCTGTCTCCTGTCCTGAACACATGTACTTACTTGATCTCTCATTACATAGGCTGTGATTCCGGCGGCAATTTCCAAAATAAAGATGACGGCCAATAAACAAGCAAACTACAATGTAAGAGGAAAAATGTATTAGTATGATAGATAGATAGATAAATGACTTTATTTCCTCATCATTATAATACAGCACAATAAAATGGAACAAACTCATAAAAACAGTTTTAAAAGCAAATGTTATACAATACAGGCTTAAAAAGGAAGTTATCACAGGCATACAAATTAAAAAAAAAAAAAATTCTATGGCTATGTGTCATACACGTAAAGAATCTATGTTTGGTTTCCTCATCACATTGTAAAAACACACACCACAAGATGTATCTCAAAATACAAAGTTATGGCCATATTTGTCAATGATGTAATTTGCAGACGTTGGTTTGAAAATGTCCTAATAAGTAAGTTGACATAATGCCATATTAAGTATTTTAAGGTTAAAACTATATGCCTTATTTGTGATAATTTTAATCTAGCAGATGTTCTATAAATAAAATATCCCATTCCTGTCTATATGACCAACAACATCCATCACGAAATATGATGAAAGAACAATGAAAAATGACCCACCCCAAATAAGACAAATATATCATTTCCAGATGATGATTTGAAAATTGCATGCCGGTAATGTTACCAAAGTAATCATAATGAAATGGACAGTATATCATTCCATTTATGGTTTTATTACACTGAAATATTTGCAAATCATGTTATATTCAGTCATCAGGACTTTGGCTTCCTGAAAATTCAACATCTGAATATATATGAGTTAAATTTAGAATACTAGTATGAAGCAATTCTACCTTTACTTTTCTCGTTTTTCCATAAAGACCACAGGGCCCGGTTTCAAATGCTTGCTCAACTTTGACTTAAGCTCAAAAACCCGTGCAAACTTGTTCAGCCTGTTATTT
>JAVSBT010133876.1:0-14842 GCA_033118115.1 Pharyngocirrus eroticus
GTCCTGCCAGGAAATATGTAATTGGTCAAAATGCTCATTTCTGAGCGCGTACCAGTAAAAGGAAGAAGAAGAAGAAGGACTTAAAGTAGTTGATGCCAATTCCAACAGCAATTGCCTGTATTTTTGTTTAGTCTAGTTTTACTTGTCTTCTAACCATTCTTACTGCCTAACCAATAACCATGTGTAATGATGTGGTCAGTGTAATTATGTATAGTCTGCTTTGTGATTTATTGATGAAATTATAACAACTTTGGACACCCCCATGATTGTTTAGTCCAAAGTATCTAATGTTGGAATCACAAGTAAAAGCTTACATGGTTTATGAGAGATACTATCATTTTTTAATGATGGTCTATTTCATGTTCCGATATAAAGTAGTCTAGAAAAATGAAAATAAAAATAGCCCTGCAAAGGTTTATATTAAGAGAGCCTATATATACTAGTATATATATACTGCCATGAAGTATACTAGTATTGAAAACATGTTTGATTTAGGTAGGATTTTAACTTGCACTTTAGTGAAGCACATGTAGCTCGTTGTTTTTACGTAAAACTCCTGGAAAAAACACTATATGCCACTTGTTTTATTGGAAAAGAGTAGTAGTAATAGTAGTGGTGACAAGCTACCATCTAACCTTATCTGCTTGCTGCAGGAAAGGGCCTATAAAAACTAGGTCAAGCTAAGTAGTGGGCACCATTCTTAAAATATCAGAAACTCTATTGTTTTCAAGTTTCTTACGAACTGTACGTGTATACTAATACTAATACATACAGTCAGGATTAAAAAATAATAATAGAAACTTATAATAGCTACCGTAGTTATTCTACCCCAATCAATGATGAGGAAGCAGTTGACATGTGAATGTTTTAACAATTATCAGAGATAAGTTAAATATTCATCCTACTCTTCTGTATCAAAGTACAATACAAGGGATTTACTAATACCATTGTTTGATTTGTACAGGTAGGTTCAAAAGCTGTGACATTCTAGAATGTTTAAACTCCTCAGTGTACATGTGAAAAAGATCTAAAAAACATGTCATACAATTTGTTTTTTTGTCATTGTATACTTCACGGCTTTAGTGAATTTAATGAAGAAAGATGGCGACAACATTGGGTAAAGTGTGAAAGTAATAATTTTAGTCTTAAACTACTTTTTAACCATGGATTGCTAAATTTTTTTAAAATCAAGATCTGTACAACAAGCTTTTGGGTACTAAAAATCTTGTGGCACATAAAAACTGCTCTCCTTACTCGTGTCTTTGAATCTGATGTAATGTATGTTTAACAGTATTTGTATTCCATGAGCTTTGAATGTTGTATGTGGAAAGAGTTCTTCTGATTAAGTACAGTAATGATATCCCAAAGGTAATAGAGGAATGGTGTTTTTTTGTTTGAAATGCCTGATGTCTTGATTCTTATTTGGAATGATGTTATTCAAGAAAACGACAAAGAAAATTGACTTTGAAAAATGTAAAGAATACTTTCTATAGAGAATGAAAAAAAAGAAAGAAGTGTTTTTGTTATGACAGACTGCTTTGTAGTGAAGTCTTGCAAAAGGCTTAGAAGCATTGATTTTTGTGTAAGGAAAGCATGACCCAAAGGTATAGAGAACCGGTGGAGAATCAAAAGGTTAACAAATGAAGGAAGTGGACTTGTTAAGAATCTATATTAACATTGTAGGCATTGAACTGATATGTCAATTTGTGGATTAAAGACATCTACGCCAACCAAAACAGAATCAGTAATCATATTAAAAAACTTTTGTGCCTTGGCATGGCCATTTTGGTATTTGCTTTTGCCAGGAATTGCAAAAAATTTAATTACAAAAGTGCTTTGAGAATTTTCTGACGGCAGTACATAATTGCGTTTTGAAGCCATATATTCATGTATATATCAAAAGATATATTTGAGTTGATGCTAACTATCAACTGTGTATAGGGTTTACCATTGGAAAAAAACTCAATTTGTTTTCCTACACTTCCAGGGTTTAGAAAAAAATAAATGGTATATTCTGCCAATCTGATCACTTGATGAATTACAAAAGAAGATTCCACACATTCAGGTCAGACCTTGGAATAAATCTAGTACTAGTGGTGTAGATTGCAACAGGGGCTGGGGGCAGTCTGGAGTGCTATAGTATGTAAAGGTACAGTTCAAATGGTAACAAATGTTTACAAGTTGAGATGTTTTCCTTTGTTTTGAAGGTATCAATCAATCATTGTAGAAACGTTTTAAGTTGTATATTTACAATTTGATTGCTACTGCAGCTAATTGTGGGTTATCATTCCAACAGTTTGATACTTTAGGCAGAGTTGAACGATCTGAGCACTGGGATTGTATATTTCTATCTTGTTTGAGGTTATATTTTAATGCAGGCAATATTACTTTGGATGCTTGAAACTCCGCCTTGTCATCTTCTACTCTTCTTCACAACAGGGCAATATAGAAATACTGTATGTATTTTTTTAGATGTTTTTTGAGTACTCTTTTGTACTTGATGAAGAATAACTACGCTGTTGTTGAATTTTCAATTTGTTTTGATGACACAATGATTTTGAGTAAAACAAGTTTGGCTTTACAGATGAATTATCATATAAGCATAAAATCTGATTTCATTTGATATCATAATGCGAGTTGTATTTATACTACAGTTGGCTGTCAGTCAAAACATGTAGTTGTAGTTTTTAAAAAAGGGAGAGATTTATTCTCACCTCTTCATTAACATTAGGCCATGCCAAATTGATAAGTTGGTTGATGGATAAAAACAGAAAGGAGACAATGTGCCTGTGTATCAAGCATGGTACAAATAACTTATTCATAGTTCCCTATTTCTAAGTGAAAATATAGACCTCAAATAGCATTTCTTTTTCTGTTGGATTTATTTATTATTATTATTTTATTATCATTACTGTGCATAAGATAAGGTCTGCTTTCAAACCTATTACTCTTTTTATATAATTTATTATATATCTACAAAGTTTTTGTTTGATTTCATTTGCTAAATTTGACATTAAAACAACATCATTTTGCAATAGCAGAATATTATCAATCTTAAAAAAATGGACAGACTAATTCCATGGACTAATTAATCAATTTTGTATGGCCTTATGCTATATTTTTCTGTGATAGTCTTTGGCAAATGTCCCTGAATATGCAAGGGAGTATCCCTTTGTCATATCTGTGATGTCCTGTAGTCCTTTCTGTATGCTTATATCCTAAAGGATCATAAAAAGGAAATTAAAAGCTTACGGTGATGACAAGCATGACACGTTGGTTACTTTCTACAAATATCCATAAAGCCTCTGAAACTTTTCCAACTAGAAACACTTCTGGAGGATATTAAGGAGGTTTTTTTTTCCTTGGCCTTGCATGGATCTGCTGTAGAATCTGTGCCTACGCACTATACTAGAGATGGCATACAAATATTACAATTTGGACGCCAACATTTTTTTTCTTTCATAATATGCAATAGTATTGTTTTCAGAAGCAAATCAATCATGACATCCAGACCGCTTTATTACAAATTTATCCAGAAAAAACGAAATAAAAGCCATGTTATTGAATGCTTCCCAACTCGATATTTGTTTTTATTGACTGATACATTCAGTAGTCCAAACATGCTGCTTTTTCACAGCCAAGAGTCAGCATGTAGCTTCTAGGCTACTTTAAAACTCCTATTACTTAGATAGCATGAATAAATAACAAACTTTTGCTGGAAGAAAAACAAGCCTTCATTCACCCATGTCACAGGGAAAAAAACAGAGCTCAATAAAACCATATATAGGAATTTATTGATGTTGTAAGAAGGTGTTTTCAGACGAACTAAAGGGATTTCTCAGTTGCCCGTCATTGCTTTATTAGTTAATTTCCCCCAAGGCAGGAACATTCTACCCCAGCATGACTTTGACATGTGTTTTGGGTGAGTGAAATGGGTCTGTTTATGGGGTATTTATCTTTTCTGGTTATAGGTGAATTGACTAGAGGAAAGAGTACACATCTTTAGGAACGATTAAAACTACAAATTGACATTAGAAAACATATCATAAGAAAGTCTCATGATCACTTACACAGGTTGGACTATACCTAGAGTTTACTCTTTTCCATTTCCACCCCTCCCCTCTTCCAAAAAAAACCCTCACAGCAGCGCTAGTAAATAAAAACAAAACAGCACTTATCCCCATCACATCTAAACAATGGGTTATTTTTGTTTTGAAAATATTGAGTAGGTCAAATTTTGTTTTAGTTTGATACTCTCGGGAGAGTGTATCAATCAACTGCCTTATTTTCATTTCCTTTGATCCTGACAGATGTATTGACCTGACCTTAGAGGTGTGACCTTCACCTTAAAGTACCTTGTTGTGAAAATTGTTGCTGGAAAGGCTAGGGATTTTTAAGTAGTGATACATTTGAGAATTAATCTTCGAAACAAAGTTTTGTTATTTTTAACGGTGTGTGTCTGGCTGACAAGTTAACAACTCTATTCCAGAAAATTGACTTATTTTGTAGAGTAAAATTGTAAAAAATTATCTGCTTAGTTAAAAGATTATCTCTTTGAGATAGATGTTAGTGCCTTAATTGATCCTGTTTCGTGAGAAAAGACAGAACCATGCAAGGAAACATCATTGCAATTCCAATGTAAAGATAAAATTATTGGACCAAATACTGATTGTTTGGGGCATAAAGTAGTGGATTGTTCATGGTCTCATTACATTTTACATCAAGTTTTATTTCCCTTTAATCTGCTTGTACATTACCATCCTGATTTTATAGTATCTGGATGTATTCCATTCACTTCTGAAGGTTAAGCATGATAGTACAAGCTAATATCTGGTTCTAAATTAGTATTCGTATCATGAATTTTGTTACATTCATTAATTCCTTCAAAATAATGCTAAAATGAAATCTGATCACTCCGTATATTTTTTGCTAACTTAATTGGTGTTTTTTTTTATACCACAGCAATGCTAATTTACATCTCTGTATATATATATAGATGTTCTACAAGGTTAAAGAGTAAAAAGATTTTATTCTTTTTCAACATCGGGATGATATCTACTTGGAGATAACTTGGTCATAGCTTGTCAATATAAAGTATTGTTCACTGCTAGCTACTCAGATCAGGAATATATGTGTTTGTATATTACTTGTCACAAAGAATGTTTGTTTATTTATTAATAAGATTTAACAATTGACTGATTAACTTATTCAGGAAAAAATAATCTTGATTTGTATTGAAAGACACTTTATTGATTCAATGAATATTTATGAATCTAATCATTATTTATAAACAAGGTTTTTTTAACTTCTAGGCATATTATTGAAATTTTTTCCTTCCTTTATTCCATCTTTTTCTCCTTTTTCTAATCTAGGGCAGCTTTACTGCCTCTCAGTCAAAAGTTGTCATGTTTATTTCAAGATAATTATTCTAATGTCTCCCATTAATTCTTCACATCTTTGATCCATGGTCTCCTTTCCTGGCATAATTAGGAAGTGATACCTGCCATTTCTGCAAATTATGTATTTGACATTTGGAAATCCCTGACGTGGGGAGTCTGAAAGAATATCAATTTGATGACAGGTACTAGGTGATTGCTGTTTGATTCAGCCTCACATTTAGGATTATATATATATAATTCGTTATTGACTATTTGAACCATGTTTATGCTACAAGACTAAATTATGGCGTGTTCTCCATAATTGATCAACATTATCAGTAAAGTATGGCCTATGTTGAAGGGTTCAAATTTCAGGGGTAGAAAAGATTTCTAATTAAAACCCTTGTATTAAAAAAAAAAATGAAAAACCCCTCTGTTTCCACTATATGAAGATGTCTTATTTCTGGGACAATGAGAGAAGGGTACTGCCCTGTATTGGACACATACACACAGAATCTCACATCACATAAGAATTTCCTGACGGCCCCAGACATAAAACAATGCCTGTACGTTTACCCCTAGGCAAAAGAATTGTTGGTTAGTTTAAAAAAAAAAAGAATAGTAGCCTTTTCAAGTTTCATATGGGTAAAATTACTGTTTATATCAATTCTCAACATTCTTGCAACCAATTGAATAACTATGTAAAAAAATACACCATCTGGTATTTTGTGGAGATTTGTCTCATTAGTATTAACTTGACTTCAAAGATCTTTAGTTCTGACATCAGACAGGGAAGTTACTTTCATGTCAAGTTAGATGGCCTTCATAGAGATGTACCTGCATGGAGATACAGAGATTGATTTTTAGTTTCTCAAGAACTTTTCTTGAGGGGGGGGGGGGGCAGGTTCAAATAGGGTCTCCACAAACTTACTGTTACCCCACAATTGAACAAAAAGGTCCACAGTCTTTGGTATCATTTATTCATGCTACACAGTGCAGAGCAATAGACACAAAATTATGGCCAAGAGTTGGGGGGGGGGGGGGAAGAAGCAATTTTAGATTTAAAAGTTTCGGCAGAGCCATAGGACAGGACAGAATCATGAATGTAGAAGTGCCCAGTGGCATAACTAGTTGAATCTTACTTCTCAAAATCTAGATACTTTCCATACATTGATTGTAAGCTGTCCAATATGTCAAGCTAATAATATGATTAAAAAAATATGTTATCTAATCATGGCATTTTACAGATCAAAATGTTGAAATTTAACATTCCATATAAACCCATATACACAGTATATTAAAACTATGCACATAAAATCACCTCTCAGGGCCCATTGGTGGTCATTTAATCTGGAAATCCGGAAGCTTAATACTTCCCAATTATTTCGCAGCAATTTACGTAGGCATTATCTGATACTGGGTGTTTTTAGATTTTTCTAAGAAACTCTGTAACATGCTGCTGCAAAGTCTTTAAGACTGGTAGTAATTCTTGATTAGATTGTGTATCCTGAGGTGATAAGTTGGTGTGTTTCTAGAAAGTAAACAATTTATTTTTATATTTTTTTCACTCTGAAGCAATACTTTTTTTGGATGATTAATTGATTATAAGTCTTGCATCTGGTGTATATATTAGTTGGTATATAACATTATAATCTTTGAATCTCTAAAAGAGTACACAGTCTCTTATAAAAAATCATATATTTAGAGATTCTGGATTTCCAACCTTTCCAACATTCCACCTGCAATAGCAATGCATCTGTGTAAAATTTGAAAGTCCATACCCCAATTTTTTCTTCAAGTTTAAAGTACATTTCAGTGTTTTCCTCTCACAATGCAGTTGTCTAAGCCTCATGATGGATCTATGTCTTGTTTTGTGGGCTAGAGAATGAAAATAAAAGGATTGAATTTTTTGTGAATGTATTGACAAAGTGAAGATGAAAGGCATCATATTTACCAATGTAAATACCAAGCAAGATATCCTGTTTTAACAGGAGACAGTTTCAGACTGTCAGCCTTTTCTCCTGACATGCAAACAAGTGACATTTAATGCTCCATGCTGGTCTTGGTTGCAGTTCTTTTAGTCCTATTCCTATCTTATGGCCTTAGACTTAAAATAGATTTGTATAATTTTAAATTCTTTTTGACAGAACTAGAAAATTGTTCCATTAATTCCGCTTTCTTGCATGTATGTCTGTAGTCATGGTGTTTCTTCAACAATGAAAAAGATTTGTTAATCAAACTGCAGTGAATTTGCAGTAATTTTCAGTGGTGGGAGTGAAATTTAAGTTTCCCTGCATTGCTATATGGTTGTCTTTTTTTTTGTAATTTTCTATAAATTAAATCCCCAATTAAATCTACGTTTCCATACAAATATATAAGCTCTATCATGACATTATGTAAATGTATGGAAACATTATAGAGAAGAAAGTGTAGCAAATTATAATTTGCAAGATAAATGATTATTTGTATATTTTTCATGACGTTTATCCTATCATCAGGGTCCTTCGAGTTGACAATAGCTGTGGTTATAGACATACTTTTGAAATTGATTAAACCACCTTTTTCCAATTTCAATATAAACCCTTAGGTAAAGAGTGTGTCTAACTACAACATACTAATTATAATAGATATGGGATTTCAAAAATTGTGTCTGGAAGCAAATTTAGTGGAAATGAATATGTCAATAAACTCAATAGCGGTTTAAAAAAAGGTGATTTAATCAATTCCAAAAGTGTGTTTAACCACAGCCAATAGGCCTGTAAAGTCAAATGAGAAAAGGCTCATATACGGTGACACCTGCTCCTGCGCGAGTATTTTTTATCATTAGGAAGGTACATTTTCCTTTTGTCTTCCTTACGATATTCTTTACGTAGAGTGCTTACATGACAACACCTGTCACCAGAAATATCGGACAGCGAGACTTACCCACCGAATGTTGCAGGACAGGTAAAACTGAATGAGACCAATATGAGATTCACCTCTTTTGTCTAAAGAAAATTTCTTTGTGATTGATTAATCTCTTTTTTTCTAAGATAACTCAGATGCATTTAACTATTTTACAAATTATCACTGAATAGAAGTAAAAGTGAGCTGAGATGGAAAAAAATAGTGTCTGCTTGTGATTAATTATGATACAGACTCGACATTTCTTCTTGTACGTCTTCAGAAAATAACCTTTCATCTCTGAAAAATAAAATCCTCCAAATATCTTTGAATGTGGCATCCATCAAATTTGTTTCTTATTACATTAGTTTAGCTATGGGCAGTAATCAATAGGCAGATTTACAGGAATGTCTGTAAGATTTTGTCCACTCTTTTATTATGAACTTAGGGGTTTTTAGGGTAAAGATTGGCAAGCATGTCTAGGTGACTGAGACCATCTTTACCTTGTTGTGATGAAGTTGACTGTTTTAGGTTATGATATATTAACTGACTTATTTCAGCTCTTTACTTGTCAGACATACTAATCTAACATATCATATCATAAGACATCAGGCAATGTCAAACATATCATAACAAATCATCAGAAAAGTAATATGGACCATTTGTATGCCTGTATGGTCATAATCACACTACTCATTCATTGAAATTGGGTTTTGCAGGTTTTGAATACTGCGACACTCTGCTAATTGATACACCCCTTGCCATGGTGTTTTACTTAATGGTTTAACCACATATAGGCTATAGCTTCTTGAATTTGATATTTTTATACTTGAAATTTGATTGAAAACACAAATATTTTTTTTATAAAATAAAAGGGCGATTCAAACTATACTTTCAGATTACTTTGAGACTTCTTTGAGACAGAATAAGATCCACTCAGATTCACATTATAAAAAAAACCCAGACCAGTCTTAAAAGTTCCTCTCAGATCGATCTGACTCAGACCACCTTGAGAGATCGGCCTGAGTGGGAATCCTACAATAAGTGATACCATATAACTGAGTCATTCATTTTTCCAAGTGAATAAAGTGATCAACCGTGGAGAAAGCATCCATGATGTCTGTCTTTCTTAATTTACATGTTATTGCCTTTGCTTGATGATATTCATGTGCGTTGGTCAGGATTTCAGGTTTGGTGATCCCTGATTGTCAATCAGTGTATTCCAAATGATGGCCAAATCCTACTCTTCGCCATAATAAATCCATACGCTTCCAAGAAAGGACAGGTCAAATGATCCATGGGATATTAGCCCTATACCATAGGATAATTTGCATTAGCATTTAGATTGTGTTTGTCTTTAGCTCAAATCAATAATGTGATCTAATTACATACATGTGATATTTTGTGCCTTTTTCAATAGCTACATCTGTAGGATAGCACATCCAGAATGCCTTGTATATAATCTCTATTGAAAATCAATGTGTAATCAATGCTTAGGCTTGGTTATGTCACAAGTACAGATTTCAAAGACCAGGAGTACGTGTATATATATCAGTACTGACATGTAAACTGTATCGCTGTAACTTCTTGGAAGAAGTTTCCGTGAATTGTGTTGTGATTGAAATGTTATTTATCTTGATGTTGGTAAGTGCCTACTTTGCAATTGAAACTCTGGAATTCTTGTGAATAGATTAGTTAATTCCACAGCTGATCTGGACTTGTTACACAGTCCATTGGTATAGAATGGAGTAGCTCTCCATAGAGACTGTCTAGGTTGTATGGATTCATACAGAAGGTTTTGAGTGCAACACAAGATTTCAAAAGAGAATTTTTCTGAAGAAATATTCATTTAAATTCTAGCATGCAGTTCATTTCAGTCTCCAGTGTGCCTGACCTTGTGCTGAAAACTTGGCTTCATTTCATGAACATGGAAATTGAAAGTTAATGGGAATTTTTTTTGAAAAATTTTAGATCCCTCCTCATTGGTTTTTGTGCTTGGGGTGATTTTGATTTTAAAAAATTGTAGTTTGAGTTAAATTTGGATGGTAACTTTTGTCCAAATCTTGTTAACAATATTCTGTGGATGTCATCTTTGAGTATGGGATATATAGGCATGTTTAATTATCTTTATGAATTGATTCAATACAGGATAGTGTTATAAGACATTTCTACTTCTAGTTTCACCCTATAAGACAGATTTAGATATGATATATCTCCTCAATTTGAAATCTAGTGTCATGGCAGACAAGGGAGTTGCTACCAATGTGACCTTGCATAGCCTCTGCCTTAGTTGCATCTCTTTCTTAACACCAGCTGTTGAGTGGTATGTTGTGATTCCACTCTAGAGAATTGTAGCTACCCATTGAATTAAGCATCCAAATCAATTTCTAGACAGGAAGGAAAAAAAACCTTAAAACTGTTGTAGCTTTTAATGAACATATTTCTGGTGTTAATTGTGCTCATTAAAGGGAGTAACCCTCCAAGAGCGCTGATGTAAGTTGTATAGAAAAGAAAGAGAACAAAAATCCAAAGCCAATAGCACTTTTTGTGAACTAGACAAGAAGACCATTTTTGGTGCCTATTGCTTAGATCTGAATGCCCAATTATCAAAAGTTGATGATAATTGAATGGGTTCACTGTCTCGATCAAAAATGTCTACTGCCTTGGTTCTATTTTTGTACCTTTCAGGTGTCAGTTTTCCAAGAAAATGAGACAAGATTTATACCTTCTTGCAACTTTAGAACTTTTTCTGTACCTTTAGGGTGAAAGGTTTCCAAGTAAATAATTATAATTATTTTCGTCTATTTTGTGGTAGCTTATCTTTATTCTGAAGAAATAGCTACATGTCTATTTAACATGCAAATAAAAATTAAATGCAACTTTATTTGGATACTTGTGACAAATACCAGAAAGATGTCAAAGATCGAAATCTTAATGGGGAATGACAAGTATAACTTTTATGATGGTTTGGTATAAAGGGAGATAGTAAACAAATGCTTTGACCAACTCAGCTAAAGTACTGGGGATTGTGCGGTTCCTTATTAAATTCACATTGAAACATAATGTATGTAAACCAAAGTGGAGCTAGCTCTGAGTTTCTGAATTGGTTTTGATTCATGTCAGCCCTACCCCCCCCCCCCCCACCCTATGTCAAAAAGTGGCTAATCCGGTACAAGAAGGGCATGTGAGAAAGCAAACTAAAGTTACAATCCAAGTGAAATTGCAGTGAATTCATCTTATGAAAGAGTTGAATTCCAGTCTTAGCACCAGTGGTAAGAGTAACTTAGTGGCTATAATCCTGACTACGGTGTGACTTTGCAAATATATCAAAGATATGGATAGGTCTGTACTGGAATTATGCTGAGAGTGACAGGAGTACTATTTTGCCCTCCAATCCAATAGGAATGTGTCCTGGACTAAAGAAATTGTTCTTAATGAAACTCAAATGCCATCAAACTAACCATGAGCATTGTGACTTGTAATGGCCTCATTAGAGGCATAGTCCCTTTTAGAAAATTCCCCATTGAGAGGGGATTTCTCAGATTGTGCAGTGTCTGCTGGTGTCTTACTATGCTTTCAAATAACTTTAATTGTATGACCAGATGATGCTGTGAAAAAATGGCGCAATATTGATTCTTGTCCTACTAGTTGCTTCCAAGTTTGAGTGGAAGCTTTTCATCAATATTTCTATCAATTAATTCTCTTCCTGGTTGAAATGATACAAGTAATGATAGCATTGTGTTTTATGTACATTTCATTTGACCTTTGCATATTGAAAAGTAAAATGTCAATGACATAGTGCCGTCCCTATATGCATGAATTTTTATTGCATTTGTAGTACACTTGTGGTGTAAACAAACACATATATCTAATTGGACAGTCCGACTCTAGGATCAGGACCATGTTTGTTCATATAGTGTTCAAACATGTATACATGTACATACAAAACTATTTATTTATTTCTGATATTCAAGAAAGGTGTCCATTCAGTAAACGTTGAGCTTTTTTTTGTTTCCAAGATGGGATTATTTATTATTGCTTGTTTATAATTTTGTTTTTATTAATATTTTTTTCAGATTAACCTTTTGGGTTGAAAGTGAATGTCACGTTGTTGAAACAACAAAAGGAAGAGTAGCAGATCTTGTGAGATTTATCAATGACAATACTGTGATAGTGTTCTTTCATGGATAATGTCAGTCAGGTGTTTGAAGTGAAATTTGCACATGGATAAGAAGACACTTGACTAGATACATGATAAAAACAGATAATCCAAGACACAGAATTTGAAAAAATCAATTGAGGTAGCACAGAAAAAATAAAAAGGTTTAACATTCCCTGTAACAGTGATATTACCTTGATCTTAGCACTGTTCATGGCAGCATACGGGGGAAAATCACCTACAGAAGCTCTAAACGTGTACCTTTCTGGGTGTTAACAAGTGTCAATATTGAAAAATAGAAGAAAGTTAAACAAAACTGTCAACAAACAGACATCTATATTCTAGCACTCTTGAGAACAAGAATATTGACATGAAAATGTAATTGCTCAAGAATCAAAGACACACGTTCAATAGAGAAATTTTACCTTTAGCTCTACGAGTTATACTGCTATTGATATGCAGATCCGGCAGGCTTAAAGGAGAGAAAAGTATGAAGGAACAACAAATTAAACCAATGGAATCTTCTAGAAGACCAGATCGAAAAATGGGCCTGTATTATGCACAGTAGATTGTGATTTTTCACTTGAATGAACAACGCAAAGTGTGCCTAGGCTGACAGAAGCAAAAGTATTGACAGCAGTAGCAGATCTTTTTTTTTTTTTAAAGAAAAGGGTAAGCTCAACAGATATTAGCTGTGTGGATAAGAGATTAGTAATGGTTTTTAATAATGAAATAAAATTGATGGAATGCCAGTGTCCCTGTGTCGATAACAAATGAGAGAAATTGCAGAAAGGATTAAAAAGGATTGTCACAGAAAAACCAGTGTTTAGTGTTGATGATGTTTATGTTTCATTAACGAAGCACTTGTGTATATGACGGAGGACACAGGTTACCTTGCTGCAAGCTTTTGTCATGGTTTTCATTGAGGACAATAGTAGTGTATAGTATGAGTGAGTCTCAAAGGTCTCACAAGGCATCAACTATTCATCCATTTATTCATTTGTGCAAGCCATTAGGATTTATAAGAGTTCATTTTCAAGGAATAATAATGTGTTGATTCCATATGACTCAATTTTTCTGGCTTATCGTTGATTACTGCCACTATATACCTGGTGGCTCTCAGTGGATGATTTGATAGAATGTCAATACATTAAGCAAACAGAACTTGTGTAACAGTCTTCAGTTATTGTAAACATATTGTTTACTCTCTTTACTTGTTATCGTGTTCTTTTAGTAAGGCAATCCCGACAAAATAGTGGATTAATTTTATTACTTGACAGACATCCTGGTGACAATTGTCAATCTGAAAATCATTACAAATACCACACATGGGATTATAGAAGGAAATTGGCTATGTGAAATGCTATATTTTTGGACCTTTTAAGCAAACATATGAACTTTGATATGCTTATTTCTCAGTTATGTCACAGCCCAGGCAACTTTTCTGGTTTGCTTGTGGCCACAAATTTCTAGGGACACCAGGGGTATGTTGTCAAAAAGAACCTCACAGGATTACGGAACCATGGGAGATGATTATTTAGCCGACTCAAGAGCAACCAATGAAATGCAGGAAGCAGGTAGGAAAATATTATGGAGATCCTTTATGTGGACGTGCTTTGTTTCATCTCACCTTTGGTGTTTGTCAATAAATCTATTAGAATCTTAATGCTTTTTGTGTCTGTGCACATGTGTATTTTTAGTTTCTTGTATGTCTTTGTGGCACCTCAAACCCAACTTCTGTATAAACGGCTTCTTGGTTTATGTGTGTCTGTGTACTTACTTTTTATAGTGAAGTTAAGTATAAGATTTTGTCACAATCTAGCTTTAGGGGATCAAACGAAAAATAGAAATAAGAGAGAGTCACTTTCCGTGTATGTCTCTAGGTTGTAGGGAAGTGCCCATTATAAGATGTTGTTAAGAATTTTTTTATTTTACACATTCTAGATCTTGTACTCCATTACATTGTCCACTTGACTCCATCATTTTTTTTGTACAGAAAGTCAAATTGTGATTTATTTCCATAACAGTGCTTGGATTTGGCTGATTTTGTTCAACAGTTCAGATCAAGACAATTTAAAACCAAAATCTGTGATGGAAAAGATGTATTTTGAGTCGCTCAAATGCTTTGTAATGAAAAATGTAGAAAAAATATCGTCACATTTTGTGGGTTTTTTCAATGAAATGTTCTTTTCTGTGTTGTAGAATAGTTTTGCTTTTTGGACTGCAGATTAGAAAAGCGTATATGTTTGGGTGTGTGATTATATCTTTCTCAGATATATTAAGTATAAGGATAGTAGATGCACTGAGGTGGTAAGCAACAAGTTGCACCAAGGATTTTGGTTCCTTTTTTTTTTTTTTTTTTTTTTCACGAGTGCGATTAAAAGCACCAGTGTTTTCAAAATTACGAGTGGGATGCAAGTGT
>JAVSBT010133987.1:0-14840 GCA_033118115.1 Pharyngocirrus eroticus
CTTAATGTCACTTGACCGGTCTGAGAAACCAGTTTTCCTATGCATTAACATGTTATCTGATATTGTGGTTAGGACATTTAGCTTATAGACTGATGTGACAAAAATACAGAATTTGATGAGCCTAGGGGTATTGTAGTTTGAACCACTTTATAAATTGCCATTGATAGTATCCAGCTGCGCATCACACAGGGTCTGAGAGTGGTAGATGGGAATTTTCCTAGCAATCTCACTTTATGTCAGAATTAGAAGGGTAGATATTAAAAAAACGCCTGTACATTGACACATTTTAAGAAAGTCTGTTTATCAGCAAGAAATGGGTTTCAACAACAACAAAAACTCTGTTGAAAAAAAGACCACTTGCATAATGATCATGGTTTTGTGGCTGGTTTTAGCCTTCTTTTGTGTGTGTGTTTATTTCATCACATGTTCCATCAGACCACCATCATATATTATGCAAATAGCTATTGTGTGATGTTGCAGGTACAGTACTTTTTAATAGATTGAGATGGGGTTTTCCATACTTTTTTCCTTTGTAATTATTCCCTAATTTCCTACAACATGTTGTAATGGTTCTTTTGGCTCAGCAACATGTTGTTAACCAAGAAAAGAAGGTTGAAACTTTCATTTGGATATGATAGAATTTTAAATTTTGTCATACAAGGGAAATTAAATGTATGTCCTCCTGGTCAAAATGATAAAAATGATGGAAGTGGTTGATCACTCAATTAATTCAAGTTCATAGATTGAAATGGAAAGTCATTTTGAAATGTAAATTGCCTATTGTTGTGTGCTATTACTTATCTCCAGAAAAGGAACATAATATAACTGAAAAAACTAAAGCTATGAAAAGAGATAAAGCTACATTTCTGAGTAATATCTATAAGTTTTTGTTGGACAGCACAATAACCAATTTGAATACTAATATTATCTTGCAAGGTATTTTAGATGTTGCTTTGTTTTAATACCAATGCATTTTTGAAAAAAAGAGTTTCAATGCTGTACATCAGTATCACAAAGTGTACATTAAACTTTGATTAGCTTTAAAACTATACCATATGCAATGTTACGACCTCATTTAAAAACACGAACCATTACATATACATTGATCAAAGTATAGTAAATGGATTTTGACAATACAATTCTGTATATTTGTAGGAATATTGATCCAACAATTTGGAAACAATAATCAAGCCATTGTAGCCAATGGGGATGATGTATCTGATCATGCTGATGGGGAAAATATTGAAATAGAATATGAAGAAATTTCAATTTTGGGATCAACATCAAACCTTTCCCTGATCGAACATGAAGTGGGGGACCATTCCATTCCAAATGAAGGCATTTCAGGCAGGGAGGCACCTGAAGATAACCCACTCAACACTGTGATTGGAGAGGACCTTGAAGAAGATGGCGTCCAAGATGGTGTCCTAACTTTGGGCACAGAAATCACCCAAGATTGTAAAGAAAGAATAATCCAGAGTTTGTTCGACTTAGAAGCTCCTATGAAAAAGAATGGCAAAAAGATTCATTGTAAGTATGATCTTCAAGTGTATAGTTGAAAAAAATGATGTGAAATTAGTCATCTCAACATGAAAAAGTAGTATTCTATGAAAATCCCTGTCATAAGTTTATCTAAAGCTGATCTCTCTATTGAATTTATCTAAAAATATTTCAGTCTGGTAGTAAACTTTATTTGCTTTGCAGCGTAATGAAGCTGTGGCAAAGGACATGTGCAATGAAATGAAATAGGGTTATCGAAATTGTTTTACAATTCCACTTTTAAATCATGGTAGTTTGAAAGTTTAACATCATGAAGAGTTAGATGTAAACTTTGAATTATATAGCAATTGTTTTTAATTCTTAGAATTTGAAATGGTCAAAGAGTCATACATCAGTGTATATTCAACCCAAAGCAAAAAAAAGATAACGGTATTCTATTTACCATATTAAACTTTTTGTTGTTCATTTTTAAGGGCCAAAATGGAAGAGAAGTAAAACAAAAGAAGCCAAAAGAATTTTGAGAAGAAATTATAAAAGCAAGCAAAGAAGAAATAAAGATGATTTGCAGTTCTTGCGTCTCCAGAATGAAGAAATGGTGGAGAATAATAACAACAATGTTTTGAATTATAGAGAGGTTCTCCACCAAAGACAGATGAGCTGTTTTAGAGTCGATGCAAAAGATGAAGATGAGAAGGCAGCTTGTTTAAACAGTATTGCCTATGATTGGGCAAAAGGTAAATGGAAAATGAACAAATCAAGGCGCTTTAAATTTGCCTTAGAAATCGACTTACTGGCAGCCGATGAAGATGATGATTTTCTACATCTTGTCAAGAGACAACATTTTAATGATGTTGATATGTCACTAGAATCACTTCAAAAAGTGCTTACAAAGTACAAGAAAAATATTGTGTTCTTGTTGCATGGTTATGAAAGATTCCAAATCATGTATGGTTGTTAGCATAAGATACAGTACTGAGTTGAGTACAGTTTACTAAATAAATAGGCTCTGTAACCTTTTATTTTTATGAATTAGAATTTGACTATATATAACATTATTGCTTTCAAGATCTAATCTAATTCAGGAAATTTGAAAGTTAGCATAGATTGTCAAGTTACTGAGTAACCAGGGATGGAATTACAAGATTATTAATTGAAACTTTAGCAAAAGTTTTTTTTTATACTATGCATTTTGAATAAGATTGAGTTACTTGTACAGGTTATTATGATTCTATTTTCAAATTTCCCAAAACAAGGTACACTTGTCTACACATATAGCATCTAACTCTATGGCAGGTCACTGTGTTTACAGAATAGGTGTACACTTTTTCGATCTCTGTATGCCATCTTCACCCCTTTCATTTATCTTTCGGACAGGGGTGCTAGTTTTGGCATTTTTGAGAAAAACAAGTAAACCTGATCACTACTTTTTTTAAATAAACTATTTATTCAATGGGCATTTCTATTTACTTTTGTCAAATTTTGAGTTCCAGTAATTACATATTATAGGGGCTGACTTTAAACCCAACAGGCTGAAAATAGCTACCATACGAAAGTAAATTACCTATAAAATATTTATTTATCTATCTATTTATTATTATAGATTACTGATTATGATTTTTAATTTCAAAGCTGAGCACTACGGCTATGTGCACTAGTCTATATTCAAAAAATTATCAAAAGTTTGAAGATTTCACTTTAAATGTGATTTTATTTAGATGAAAATATATATAAGATATGGCAGCATACAGAAGAAAAATGACTATGAATCATTCAATTCAATTCAAATAAGACTGTAAAAAGGTAATCAAAAGATTATATCTGTCAATTCATGCAAGGAATTTCATAGCTTGATGCTTCTTTTTATTAAGTGTATTGGGTATTATTAGAGCCTGTCTGACAGGTGGTAAGTTGACAACGTGTTATCTATTTATCTTATTATTTTTTTCCATGATGTAGTAAGTATAACTACAGGTATGAAATGTTCCTTTTTCAGAAAAAAAATCTGGGGACACTTCAAAAGTGATTTATAGATATTTTTTGGTATAATTCAAACAAATAATGTCAAAGTTTGACTCCACATTCTTAAAGAAGTTCATAGCCCTACTTTCATAGCATGTAGGTAGGCTGTTGTACCCTTATGCAGTTGGGTTGTGACAAGTGGTTGAAAAAGCTTATGCAATGTTGGTTTTTCCAACTTTCAAGAAGTTCGTTTGGAAGAGTGTAAAAAAAATAAGAAATTACTTCTAAGAATTAGGTTTTAGTTTTCTATACAGCTATATCAATTACATTTCCTGAGTTCAAAGGTTATTTCAATTCCACCCTTAAGTTGAATGGTGTAAATATTTTGGTCTTTGTACAACATCACTGGTGACATATGAACAAAGAACTTGTGATATGTGTATTAAAATATGCTTTCACTTTCAAGAAGTTAATATTTGTACCTCACAATTAAAAAAAATCTATGTATTAGATGATAAAGAGTGCAGCTTATGTCATACTCTTTTCAGCACCAGACATCAAGTAGGGCCGGCGGAAATCTGCTTAAAAAAATTGCATATGGTTACTTTTTAGGTGAATTCTGTTTCCCAGTCAAAATTCCTTTTCATTATCAAAGTGAAAGGATAAAACATTAAATGAAAATCTACTTATTCAGTTAACCTATGGTTTACAAACTTTTACTTTCTAAATTATAAAAGATACGATGGTTAGAAATGTTTTTTGGAACAGATTGACCAAGAATATTTGTGATAAAGGTGAATTTTAAACAAAGTTAAATTTTGAGTGAAAATGCCAAATTCCACTATTCCACTCTGTTTTCTGCTGACACAGATTTCCAATGGACTGAAACAAGTCACATGTTCTATATTTTCCTATAGTTTATCTAGACTGTAGAAGCAACTATTGTAGAGTTTTGTAAATGAGTACAAAGTAAAATAATGAATAATGATGGATGATAGATTAGAATTTGTGCCATAAAATTTAAAAGACAAATGGTTACTGTCTCAAAACTCACTGCCATGTTTGTGCCATAAACTTGGATCTTAGCCACGAAAAATGCAAATTAAATGTTTGTTTTTTTATAGAATTAACCTAGGATTTGCATAACACATGGGTACAGCTACATCGTGTATGTAGAAAAATATCAAGGATCTTTAAGTTTAATGTTAAAGTATACCTGTATGCAATTTATAAATTAAAATTTCAGTGGGTTAGATTTTTTGTCTTGTAAAAATCTATCCTTTGATGCATCTTCACCTCACGCTAATCCATCTCAACTAATGAATTCTCCAGGAAGAGCTCATGCTTACGTCTGGATCAGAGTTCTGGTTGTGTCCAACGTGTGGAATTCTGAAAGGGAGAGGGTATGAGATAGATAGCTGCTCATTTTATAGTTTATAAATTCAATATTGGGATACTTTAAATTAATTGAGAAGTATTAAATTGAGATGTACTGGGATAATCAAAGAGACTGTATCTCTACTCTTTTAAAGTGACAAATGTAGATCTATACAAGTATACAAGTATACATGGATACAAAGATGTTTTTAACATGATACATGCTTAGACCTAGAAATTGTATTGTAGTAGAACATATAAATAGATCAATTTATATTCTTTATTCTTAACATTGTACACCCAAGATTTCTTTTAGTAGCTTAATTTTCTGCTTTCTTTCTTTTGTACTGAGACTTTAAAAAGTATTACCGTGAAGTCATTACTTCAACTGTAAAATCTAATGAAATTTCAAAATTTGGTAAGAAGTGGTGACATTTTCCAAATTTATTGACTATTACTTGACACATGTACGCATAATAAAAATGTCTCAAAATTTGATTTACATTATTCCATCATATGGAAGAAAATATTTTTATGTTTATATATATTTTTTGTTGACTCTTCACAAATTCAGCACTTGAACTATTTTTATTTTTTGAGGTTTGCTGGTAAAAACCTGTTTTCAGTATTCAAAAATATTTAATAAGCTGCTGGCTTTTATCATGGCGTGAATTATACAAAACTGTACAAAGTGTGGCTACAATAATAAAAAAAAGTGAGAATAACCTACAAGGTAGTATCAACATGTTAACAATAAAGGTGTTCTACATATTTTGCACGTGATCATGGTTATCCAAGCGAAGGTTGTATCATAAATTTTGATTTTGAAATGAAATGATTTGAAATATCACATGTAATAAGTTTACCACCAGTTTTCATATAATTCAGAACAACCTATTGTGTAAATGACACCTTGTCATGTGTCTAACTTTAAAAATAAATAAAACATCAACCTTTATGTATTGTATCAATTTTATCACTTTTAACTGAATTTGCCATGGTACTAAATTATTACAGACCATTCTTACTTCACAGTATTATCATATAATCACTTTGTTCGGGTATAGAATTGCTCAACAAATTATAACATGTTCTTGAAGCTCAGAATTAAATTTTGTATCGTATGTCTGGAAAGAGAAAACAAAATGTAAGCTGTTGATATAAAAATTTCAGTGACATGATGTATACCAAAAGGAATAAAAGCTTGTTTTTTTATATTTAAAAAAAAAGAAAAAAGTATTTCCTGTCCTTTATCAGTTTACATCAAAAGATTACTTGATTTGCAACTCATGGACACCCCCCCCCCCCCATTTAAAAAAAATTAAATTAAAGACATAAATTTCTAAAATATTGATGAATATTTTATTCTTTCTTTTACTGTACATAGTTTTCAATTTCAATATAAACAATGCTAGCATCCCATGATGAGATTATACATAATACATCACCATCTATCTCTTCAGCTGAACATGTCATGGATAGCTATATACAGTAAAATTCCTCCTTGCGGTCACGCCACTTCAGCGGTCAGACCGTATTTCCGATCACTTAAAGACCGCCCAAAAAAAATCCCATTGACTTCAATGTTAAGGAAAATCGATTAAACCGACCTCTCGCAATTGCGGTTAGCGGTCACCATTTTGTGGTCTCAAACAGCCAAATCCTTCCCTTTATCCGGTCAAAAGCAAGTTTCTCAAAGAATTTTCTAGACATTCAACTGTTGTCTTTGTGTATTGTTGTACGCTAATATTGTACCATTGGAAGATCAAAGCTTACGAACATGGGATGTTTACATAGCAATTATTTTGTAACCAAAACCTACACTGTGTGTAATAATTCTTGGTATACTAGTAAGAAACATCAAAGCAGTAGTACTGTTGTCAATGAATGTCTTCACACCTTTTATGAAGTTACTGTCAATTGCATTCCAATACATGTGTTGTGTGCAACTTTGTACAAACCTGTTTGATGTCCGTAACGGGCATGTTTCTGTAGCATACGATGAGGACTTTTAAGTTTGGAACTCCGTTGTCAATTTGACAAGGTTTTTTTATTTGACAATTTGGTATAAAGACTGTTAAAGAATAACCCACTATATCAACAATGTGTATATGGTGTATATCTAGTTAACTAATTTATAAAGTCGAGATGAAGAAATGGGTGAATGTTGTTTTTACGAAATAACGTAGTAATCGCAATAGCGTTGTTTGTCTACATTGCATGTAGAATATAAACATTGAAATACCAGTATTGAATCATTCATTCATAATTATTAATGTTTGCTGAATTTATATAAAATATTTGCCCGATGTCTATTTTAATTGACAATGAAAACGATCTAAGTGTTATCTGATCTATAACATCTACATTAAACAAGCAACTCGTTGAAGGATTAATTCTGGATTATAATATATGGGATTTTTTCACTAGAGCGGCCAGTTCGCATTTGAGGTCAAAATCGTTCAGTTCTGATGATGACCGCTATAAAGGAGTTTTACTGTATGTACAATAAATATGTACATGTGTATCTAACCCATCTTATGTTAAAACCATCATCTATAATCACTCTTTCTGTAAATGGTGAATTATTTTGTAAATTTAAGACTTAAACCCCGAACAGAATTACTATATCACACAATTTCCATGCTTGTAAAATAGAATTTGTTTGATTTCTTGTTCTTCATATGCACAATGACACAGGGCAATATTAAATGTTATGATCCCTCATTTGGAAGCTAATTACCACAAACTCATTTACATATAAAAAGGCCCTTGCTTCATCCAAATACCAGAACTCAATGAGCAAGACTACAGAGTAGTCGAAAGCTTTTATGAGAGAAAGCACTTTTCAACCAACCAAAAGTTAACTCATACATATTTACTCCTACAATACATGCATTGGAAGGGAGTATTGGTGGGGTTTTGTACATTTTTGCCAGTTTGAAGGGATATACATTGTACATATAACCCAATCCAACATTGTCATATTTAATGTAGACTTCTCAATATGGCATACTACAGTTTCAAAATACAGCAAATGATAATTCTCATCAGATTTCATCCTGTCATGTTTCTTTGTTGAAAGTCCCAATGGTAAAATGGTTTTCCTGAAGATATCTTGAAATTAAATATGTACAGAATTCCTAATCATACTAAGACTGGTCATTTTTCATCTTCAAATTTGGGACTTGGGGTATACCTTTTGAGCTAATCAACCATATTGTTTATATCACATTTCATTCAAGGAATTCTACTTGTACCATGTAAAAAATCATGAACTACCAAGTAGCATGATCACATCAATTTCCCTTTTAACAAAATTTGTATTTACATGTACTTGTGAAAGATCCAGAGAATTTTAAAAGAACCATCTCTGCAATTCATAAAATTTGAGTTTGGTCTCGAATTCAGTGTTTACCAAGTGGCAATGGTCGCCGTATCAATGTAATGCATGCAAAGGACTTTCGACTCTTTTGTGGGTAGTGTCCAATGCACAGGACTCCGAAAGAAAAAGAGAGGGGTGGAAGGTTTGGGTTTCGGACAGATTGCTAAACTATATAACAGGAATAAATTGCAGAGACTATTCCTTTAACTCAGTTTCAATTATATTGAACCTAGTAACATACATAGATAACATTTGCACAAAGTTTTTGTTGGAGCTGCTACAACTAGTAAATACTTTATAGACTGGTGATATCATAGTTAACATTTCAGGTATATCACATTCCATGCTGGGGCACATGATAAAAGTACTTCATTAAAGATTAGGAATATGTTCATGTAGCTTCATCTTTATTTCTTCGAAAGGGTTTATGTTGTTTTGTGACTACACCCAATTTTATCTGCATTTCCTTTGAAGGGTGTCACTGCATAATTTTTTTCTGAACAGAAGCATTTAACAGTTCTTGGAAATTGCACACTAAATGGAGAAAAGGGTACTTTTGTGTCGTAATCCGTTTCCAAAATAACATTTCTTTCATTTGATATTAGTATGATATTTCCTTCCAAATAAACAACTAAGTCAAACCCAATAATACATTTATACAACATCGCATGATTTTTCTACTTGTGACACAATAAAAGGAATGTATTTGAAACTAGATTCAGGTCAATTTAACATCTAAAAAAGCCAACATCAATGTAACAAAATGGAATTAATATGATTAAACTGACTACTTTGCTTGGTCAAATTAAAATCATGGTCTGGAATTTTATAATTGTTAATACCCATGATCATTCTTGGATTTTATCCACAAAGTTGCCATGAGCTGCAGTTAATATGATAAAATAAAGTATGTGCACGTCAAGGCCCTCTAGCTAGTCCATACCAACTTTTATTAGACCTTCACGCTTTATAAATGTTAGAAAGGCAATGTTAGATCCAAATAAAAGGATATTGTTTGATCTGAAAATTGGTCGCCAGCAACAAAAACTAGAGTGGCACTTAAATTAATTTTCAAACTCTATAAGGGAAAAACTAGCAATACATCACAACGCTGTTAAATCGCCATAAAATCCAAGATTGTTTACCACTAAATCGCAAAGTGTGCAGTGGGCAAAATGAAATCTATCTGTTAGGAACCATCTATGAGTGTATTGTTAATTTCCTGTATTTTTACATAACACAAATAGATTATGATATATAATGTGGCAAAAATTGTTAAATATTCTAGAAAAATGACCCTATTTTTTTTGCTTTTTGTATTGATATTACATGTTTAATAAATTAATTATCAAGAATAAGTTTGTGAGACATTTTTTATACTAAGTAATTTTCTGCATTTACTAAATATCTGCAGGCACTTTCATCATGTGTATTTTAAAAGTTTATCTTTGACATGTAACACTAATATACTGATCTAGTACCAGTAGATTATATCAACACATCTACAGTGGGCAAGTGTTGCCATTTTCAACCTTTTTGTTGCTACTGTAAGTTGGATTATTAATCCCCTGAGAATAGGTTCCACTGGTGGATGATGACACAGTTTCTAAATCAAGGCCATTGACATCACTTCCTGTTGCTCCAAAGTCTGAAAGTAGACAAGTGAAGATGATATTTTATCAAGGTTTTAGGAGCTGGGATAAAGATAAAGATACACAAAATATAATGTCAATAATATATTTCCAAGAAAGTGTGTAAAGGTAACGTAAAATAAATGATATAATTCCCTTTATAATGTAATTAATAATGATTATTTGATAAATATTTACAACAAATTTGGTTTTGAAAAGAAACTTACAGATTTCTGTGTCACAGAGTTCTACATACTAAAGACCACATAAAGATACAAAGAGAACAGAAACTACAGACTGCTTTGCAAAATTTTAAATCTAAAATATGAGCTAGCAGTCTGAAAGAAAAATGTACATAGATTGAAAAAATAAAAATAAATGTGTTAAAACCAGCCACCTCGCAGATGCATGCATGCTAATAATTGCACCGTGCCATCTTAACAAATGCTAAGAATTCTAAGACAATGAACAATCAAGCAAAAGACCAAGAAAATATTTAATATCCCAATAAATTCTATTGTCAAGACTTTTTTTAGGAAACAGAAACAATCATATAAAAAGTTTTTTTCTAGTTTTTGAAGCAATACAAGTAAGCCGTGCATCAATGCAATTTTCACATTTTGTTTCCAAACTGCCCTAGGCATTCTTTCATGTACATGATCTAGTAGGACTGAAATGATCCTTTTTCAAAAAAAGTTGTGTTCTGAAAAAAGGTGTCCAGTCAAATTAGCTGACCATTCTAAAATTGCTCTCTGGTATGAATCTCAACTACTTCAAACCAATGCAGAAGATGATTTATATTTTTCTAAATAATTTCAAAGGGGGAAGTTTATATCATATTTTCTAGCAAACATCCCACTGATCACTCCATGAAAAATAATGGGTAATTTGTCATGAATTCATGATTTGGCATCATAAGAGCTAGCAGTATATTGAGATGGATAAAAATTCATTATCTCTAGTTGTAAACTACAAATTCAAACACAAGTGTCCTTGAACACAGGAAATACGTCATAAAACTTAAAGACCTTGAACATTATCATTGGTGTTAATAAATATTGTAGTCTTAGGAATCTACAAGTATCAAAATGCACAAGACAGGTGTTTCATGAGCACTTAACGGAGATAAAAGGAACAAGCTTTAATCTTTGAATATCATGTCTTTAATATGTAGCTATATATTTAAGAAGAAAAAAAACTAAGCATGACTTCATCGTCATAAAGAATTCATTAAAATAATGGATTTCCCATTTCATAAAAGAGAAAGTGAAACAAGGTTTAATCAACTCTTTAATATTCATCACCAGGGTATTTTAAAAACCAACTCACCAATATATAACTATGTTACACTTTATCTAAATCTTAAATTAGTAAGAAGATGAGTTTGAAAAACTATAACATTTACTATATCATTAGATATGATGTAACCCAAGAGGTGATATTTCCTCAATTTGGCACATTTTGTATTTCAAAAACTTGCTGATACATGCATATGAAATTGATGGGTTCAATTGTTCTCCTGACAGGGGATTAAAATTCCATTGTCCAATTACAATCCCAGGGTATTTCCATTAAAGGTATTTACAGATAGCTAGAAGTGGGAGAATAAAACTAATGTCCCATATGAAATGGACACATATGGGAGCACACTGGCTCAATGACAAGGTACTTGTCTACAGTTCAAAAGGTTGAAGGTACAATTCCCTGCTATGCCCTGTGTTTGCTACTTATTTCCACCTACAATGAACTACCATTATATCCAGGGGAAGTGAAAACTCGCTACAGAAATCTGGGATGAGCATTGACCCATCCATTAGGCCAATAGTATTAAGCCATACTGCACTATAGGGGACACAGGCAATAGATTTACCAAGGCTGTGCGACATAACAATTTCTTTCAAAACAAATATGAATGCAGTTTATAAAAAAGCTGACAAATAAGTCTGAATGGAACAAAGTTGTTAGACTGGAAAGGAAGGCTTGAGAAGTTATGTTATCCCATGTCACAATATATTGCTACCTATAATTTGTGCAAGGTTAAGACATCTCCCATTCTCTTTAGAAAATACATAACAGTGAGAGAAAAAAATAAACCTAGGTGAAACTTAGCCAAAGAAAAGTGAAATGAAAAAGCCAAACCACCATTGAAGTTTTGTTATTTCCATAAACTGACACCTGTAGTTAGTTGAAATTACATAAGTTGTAATATACTGAATCGAAAATAAACATGACAATTCCCATAGCCTGACACCTGTAGTAAAATGAAATTATCCAAAAATATATACATCCCTGAATCACTGGAGTTGTAATAATAGCTCCAACAGCTCCACCAGAAACTTCCAAACATCTGGCAAGAATCTCATGTCTCTCTGTTTGTGTGAACATTCTTTTATAATTTTATTTCAAAAAAAAAATATGTCTTTGGTCTGGATTTTAAAATAAGGCCTTTTTTTTTGCATTTGTGTCACATGTCAAGAAAATAGCTGTATAATTTTGTTTTATTATTATAGTTATAAAGTTAAATTTAATATAGAACATGTTCAGGTTATTTCAATCAAATTGTAAACATATTATAATTGTTTTGACAAAAAATGAAAGAATTACTCTTCCAATTAAACCTGACTTCCTCATACATGTATGAATATGTATGAGGAAATATACTCAAACAAAATATGAAAATTTCGGTTTCTATGCTATTATCATTAGTAATCATATTGATCCATGCAATATAGGAATACAACATTATAAAGAAACATATCTATAATTATATAAAATGAATATTTATTTATATAAAATAACAAAAAATCCTACAAACAATTTGGAACACTATGACCACAACAAGTAAAAAATGCCAAAAATGACATAATGACAATAAATATTAATATCAATCAAAACAGTGTTAACAAGACACAAACATGCTTCAGTTGCAATCAGGGTTTATACCTCTTTTTTTTTTTTTTCAAAATTTCCCTAGCAACAGTTGTTGTCAAGAAGACACATCCCCATTAATCATTGTGCCTTCTTCTGCACCAATACTATCACAGATAACAGAGATTTGGGCTTAACAATTCCAAAAGAAGAATTAAAATGATATGAATATTTGATTGTTGATTTTCTCTGATGTAATAATGCATACATTATCATAACTGTAAAAAACATTAATTAAAGTTTTTAAACAGATGTATCAACAGTAACATGAAAAGAACTAGATATATAATACATGTTTCCCATCTTATCATGCATACAGCTATCGATTTAGACAGCGGGCTGCCGGACCGGTTGCTTGAGCCCAATGTTAAATATTATCAGGTCTGGTAGAAAATTAATTAATTTTTAAAAATATACTTGCTATCTGGACCGGTCCGGTAGCCATATCATTCTAAATCGATCACTGCTGCATAACAGTGAAAACTTGAAAACTTCAACCAAACTCAAGAACAACAAGACTAAACGTCCCCATCTACTATGTTTACCTCAGCTTAGCAAAAGTAAAATGCTTTCAAGAATTCTTTAATACTACATGTAATTCTATCAATTTCTTGTGAAGGGCCCTTATACATCTCAAAAAGGTCTCCTTTTGAAATGAAAAAAAAAAAGAAATTGTCTAAAGGGGATGGCTGATCAGTTTGTTGGCTATTTGACAGTAATTAAATTATATGGTTTTGGTTGGTTGTTTAATATGTATGGGATATGGATAGAGACCAGTGAAAAATATTTCAGTAGGAAAGTTATGGACATCATATGCTTACAAAAATTATGTTAATAATTGACATAACAAACAAGGGATGTCTGCTTTATGGTTTCCTTAAAACTGAGTTGGACCTGGAAGGCTGAATGCTAGGAAAAACAAAATAATGATAAATCCATTTTTTATAAACCTGCACTAAATATTCAACACAAAATACTTTATCTCGCAATCAATGGGTTATTCAAGTTTCAAGGTCAATTTTGTTTTGATATTTTAATATGACTCATGCTTGAAATATTCAGACTGCTAATCTGTCGGATTTTAAAGTATTTTTTAATGAGTTGAAAAAAGCGGGACGGCAACTATGTCATACTCAATACAACATATTTGATTTGGAACATTTTTTATGGATAGATTTCAGTTGATATGTGATTAAGATCTAGTTTGGCATTTCAAGTAGAGGTTTACATAAACATGTAATGACATCACAGCAACTTGGCAATGACCTTTTTTACAATCAGCATGTCACATACAAAAGGTGACAAGTACATCCTTTTCATAGTGTTAAGCGGGGAGGCCTAACAACTATATCAGTCCACAAGCTTAATGCTTAACCACAATATCAGATAACATGTTAATGCATAGGAAAACTGGTACCTCATACCGGTCAAATGTCATTAAGCTTACAGACTGATATGATACTTAGTGGCTGTTTTTGTTACAATATGTAATTAGATAATGAAAGCATTGAAAAAACTTTGAGTGTCAGACAACAAAACATTGAGTATGCAATATATCTGTCAATCTCAGTGTGATATACAGACAAGACATGATTTGATAAAAAGCAATTTTTTTGTCTACTTTGAGATTTTCCTGTAAGGCTTGTGATCTAGTATGATGATATAAAAATAAGGCCATTCCAAAATGATTAGTTGCTAGATGGCTTTCTTGGCACGGCCGGCTGATTTTTTTTATTCTTTTGATTCCAATGTAGATTAGACTACGCTCAGTTTTTTACATCCATACACTGGAAGGGAGCAAGGTATCCCATTCCCATGGAGTATGCAAGAAATATTATAATTGTACCAAATTTTGAAAAAAGAATTAAATTATCAATCACATTAAAAAATTGCCCAGTCACATCCATCCACCAAATAATCAATTTGGAATGGCCTAAATATAAAATTACATTGTTCAAATCATTGACATTACAACATAGTTATTGTTTATAAAATTCAATTTATCTGTCTGTAGTTTACATAAATATACATAAATGTGTATATTTATGCCATTTATCAAC
>JAVSBT010134209.1:0-14836 GCA_033118115.1 Pharyngocirrus eroticus
GTCACAATTTGGCACCTGTTCGGGGTAAACAGAATCCTTAAATAAGGCTCTTTTTGGTGTTCAGCTCCTTGACTAATACACATAATTGGAGGAAATATGAGTTATGTTAAAATAAAGTAAATTAGCAAATTCTTTTTTTTTTAATGGCACACAAAGGTGACAGTAACTTTCATTCATAAAGTCAAAGAATTGTTGCCCTCTAGTTATGCTATAGTGCCCCCTAGAAGTATAGTTCTAATAGTTCTAATAGCTATAGATGCAGTTGGTAGACAAACTATTTCTCTTTGCAATACACAACTTAAAAATCGTTTACAAGTTAATAATTGATATCCTGGTGTAATAGAAAACCAAGAATCTAAATCATCTCTGTTGCATATCTAACGATTTTGTGATCTTTTGTACAGAGTAACTTGAAAATAAGATGGAACAATACATTTTGCATAGTAAAGTAAAATAAATCATCAAATATACTGATATATAAATATGTTTTATCATCTAAAAGAACAAATGCGTAGATTTTATGACTGGCATAATATTTGGTTACTTATATCTTGTTACAACTTTTGTATGTTGGGTGATTTTTCAAGCCTTCTAAGGGTTCTATTTGAATTCATTTTTCTTGAAATCAATACTTAATTTATTCCTGGCATTATTTCTATAATTAGGTTACACATTAGGATGCTTCGAATGCACCGAATTCGACATTGGGACAGGAACTACTCCAGAATTTCTCAATGAATATCTGGAAGATCTCTTGGGCATCAGCTCAAAGGGTTGTGCAAAAATGGACTGGATTTATAAAAATGACCCTGAACACCAAAGAACATGTTATGGATCAAATTTGAAATGTACAGTGACCAAAGGGGAATTTGGTTTACACATTGCAGGTAGGATATGCACTTAAGCATTGTAAAAACAACTTTGGATATGTATGTATTCAAGTAGTAACAACTATTAAAGAATCATGTAATTTTTAAAGATAAACTGTCACATATTTATAATTATCATTTATATGATGTTATTATTTAATTTGATATCTTTAAAGTCTAAGAATTTTTTATTTGTTTTTACATCATAAAAGAGCCATTGCCTGTTCATCTTTTATATTTTTTCCATATACCTTTAGGTCAATCAGGGAGAGTTCAATATGTTTCCAGAGGATGTACATCCTATCCAGACTGGCTGATTGTAAGATTGTTCAACTGGGTCTTGGAAAAATCTGGACTTACCTGTACATGGGGTTTAAACATACATATCCCATACGAGTATTACTTACCAAAAACATTTATAGATGTGTTAAGTAAATGGCTTGACTTTGTTTTTAGGGCACAATATTGCATTTGTGGGACACATTATTGTAATGAAGATCAACAGCAATATAGAATACTTTGAAAAAACTAGTTTAATGAAAAATCTTTAAAATCTGGTTTGGTCTTATCAAATATTATATGATAATTTTAGTGGAAATGTTGTCTGTAGCGAGTATTACTTTTAACAATTAGACTAAGTTGAATTCACTGCTTTAGATTCACCCTTTTAATTTTGAAAAAGAATAAAAGAAAGCTGAGATAGTTAAGTCAGTTATTTTATGTTGTTTATGGGTGTCCATGTACCATGCCATAAGTAAAAAACTCTAACTACCATTCCATTGCACATACATATATATATACAGCCTAGCTTTAACACTTCCCAACTTTAATCAAGTTTAATGTTATGTCAAATGTTCTAATAATGATGTTACAATGTTTTAAATTTTATAAAACACAATAAAGATATCAGCAACCATCTTGATAGCAAATTTGATTCTTATGATTGATGACATTGTTTGATGTCAAATCTTACCTTACTAAAGTAAACAAAACAAAACATTAGATGATACAAAGGACAAAAAGCAGTAAATTAGTAATAACAAGAAAATCATTTACAAGGAGACAAAACAAATTTAATAAATCCAATTATTGAAGAATTCTACCCTACCCTCTTCCAAAACACCCCATCCCAAAACATATTAAAGGGATTTTGAAAAAAGATTTACTAGTACTTATTTTATTGGCAGCTGGAAACTTGTTTAAAGAGATCCCCTGTTTCCCAGAAAGCCAACATTTTCTCGGAAACTTAATGTCATCATCAGTCAGTGTGGTTTGGTCTATATCATACTCTATTTACTGATTAACGCCAGACCTTGGACTTTCTTACACAGTAACTGTGAATAATAATCTGTACTTTCAGTGTTGCCATTTCCAGCTGGGCTTACATATAGATATCCATCATGAATGTCTTTTTTGTGACAATTATTTTCAGCAGTTTATGTGTTTATGTACAGAACAAGCAACATATTCCTGCTGTCATTGGTAAGTGTTAAATTGTTTATACAATATATAGTTGATATAAAAGATGATAAACTAAAGCCCAAAGGATAATGATACTGTCTCCAGTGATATTACTCGGTTTTTACATGATAATAACAAAACTCGAAAGACTTGCATTTTCATATTTAATTCATACTATTATATCGTCATATGTTTATGACATCACCAGGTTTGATACAAAAGATGGTGGGGGGAAAAGAGCCTTATATGCCAACATTTTAGACTTTTAGACAACATATCCTATTCCCTGTTGTCATTAAAAGTTTAAAATGTAGGGTTCTTTTTTAACTGTTTTAAATCAACCTGACAATGGCATAGGATGAAAATGTGGTTTGTTGAAAACCCTATAAACTTTGTATTGGATTTCTTATCATCATCATGTTTTATTTTGTCACCTTTCATCTTTAGTTAATCCAAACATGGTTCGATGCTACAAGTGTACAGAACTGAGGCTACTCACAGACTACACACCATCAATTTTCAATGAATACTTTAAAACAATGTGGTTCTCCCATTGGGAAGGATGTGCTGAACTTAACCCAAATTTCAAAAGTGATCATAAAACCACATGCAATAAAGAAAATTCAAAATGTCGGAAATTTACTGCTGAATTTAGTATTACTTATTTAGGTAAATATGTATGTGTATTGCAATAGTCGACTGAAAAAATCTGTCTACTTAGAGTGGGACTCAAATCTACAACCTTGTGATAACTTCAACAGATTTTTCTGCCGACTATTGCAATATAGGTCTAATACCCTGATGATAAATATGTTCTATTTTAAATGTTGCATATCAGGATTTATGTTTTCATGTATAGCAATTAATGATTTAACCATTTTTTTAACCCATCCACCACCAACTTCTTGTGAATCATATTATACTAGAAACATTGTCTTCTGTTTTTTTTGTTTGTTTTTTCTGATAAGTCTTCAACTGCTCAAAACCAGTTTCCCCTGGTGTTTGCTATTGCAAACCAGGTGCAAAACATTGTTAAACTTGTTTAATGAACAGTTTGTTTTCCTTTGTAGGTCAATCTATCAGATTTGAGGTCATCACCAGAGGGTGCTATAAGAATTATCTATTGGGTGTTTTTGATTCCTATTTTGAACATGATGGAAATGTTTGTCAAAGAGGACTTCATGTGGGCTATACAGCCTCTTACTTTTTCTTTTTAGAAAAATCTTTAAGGACATTTGGTGTATTTGACATTCCTTTAAAAATACCTGATAACTTTTTTGAACATATCAGACATTTTCCTATTAAAATACAAAAACTCTTGAGTAAATCATATAATTTGCAAGACATCTTGGCTGGTATTGCTACAAGTGTTGACTTTGAATTTGGCTCTCAAATGTGTGTTTGTAGCAAATCGTATTGTAATTCACAAGGTGATATGGATAGAAGTTATCTTATTTCAAAAAAGAGAGAATTAGTTTCTGGAGCTTTAATAGAATACCAATTGGGAATTCCAAATATTTATTTTTACTGAATTTAGTATGAATTAAATATGAAAATATTACAACTCCAAAGAATTATGTTTTCCCATTTCATTCATAGTATAATTTTGTCATATGACTATGACATAACCAGGTTAAATTAAAAATAGTGGGGAAAAAAATGTCAACATTTTAGAATTCAAGACAACAAATCCTGTTTCCAGTCTTTAACTTGTTGTCATGATAAAAGTGAAAATTACAGCATATTGAATACATTGTACATGTATATGCATATGATATTCTGCTTGCTCAATGGAAAGACATACCATTTTTTTTACAATCATTCATGTACACATTTGAGTACGCCTGTACAGTATATGACAATGTCTCCATGGTAAAGAAAGAAGGAAGCTAGGGATCTATATAATGATTATTTATGTTAAAATATTTTGAATAATTTTGAATATTAGTATAGTTGATTCAGACCTTTTGGTTGACAATATTGGATATTTTCATTATAAAGAAGGATTTTGACACTTTGAATTCAATAAATGTTCATAGCTTACTATACCAATATACAAATACCTGTAATTTCTGGGAAAGTCTTTTTCAAGGATGGACAGATCATTGGGAATTTACCCAATACATAGCATAGTGAAAAACATCTATTCTAAGTAAAACCTTTATATAGCTTTCAAAACTCCGAAGCTCTTACAGGTCTCTTCAGACTTTTTTCTGTGCCTTGGAAGTCTTCAATCAATAAAATGCCAAAACGAGTCAGGTTAGAATTTCAATCCTTTTGCAACAATAAAATATATGGTGACTTCCTTGCATTTTTACTTTCTTTGAGGGATACTAGAATTACATAATGGCAATGTTTTTTGTTATAATATTAACTATGTTTGAACTGGTAGCAACTCAAGGGAATAGTCACGGTAAGTACTAGTATTATAATGTATTACTAGATAGGGTTAAAACCCACAGCTAAGGTTCACAGATTGAAGTCAGTATTGGAAAGGGGAGCTTTCAAATGAAAAATAAATTACTTAGCACATCCCAGAGATGTACTATCTGCTGAAATAAGGCATTTAGCCAGAAATAGTTGGTTGTAAAGACATACACATGCCTGCTTTGGTCATATTCATGATGTTTTACATGTTTCAATTCAAGGTCAAAGATGCTATAGTTGTACAGAAATGAGGCTTGTTACAGACGCCACACCAGAAATTTTCAATGAATACTTAAAAAAAGTCTGGTTCTCCTCTGAAGAAGGGTGTGCTGAACTTGACCCAACTTTCAAAAGTCAACATATAACTACTTGTAATGGACCAAATGCAAAGTGTGGGAAATTTATGGTGGAGTTCAGTGTCAATTATTTAGGTACATTGCAAAGTTTCAATATGATAATGCTGTCTGGTAAATAAGTTCGACATTCAAATATATCCTGTACAGATCAGCCTTCCTAATACCAAAGTTTTCGCTTAAGTCTGTATGTCAATTAAAATTGAAGGAATAAGATTTAGTTTGCATTTTTTTTATATGACACCTGTATCATGTTTTGTTTTCTTTTGTTTCATTTTACAGGTCAATCAATTAGATTTGAAGTCATTACCAGGGGATGTGAAAATTTGATTTGGAAGGAATTTGATTCTTATTTTGAACATGATAACCATGTTTGCCAGAAAGGAATTCATATAGGTTATTCAGCTGCTATATTGCCATTCATGGCAAAACCATTGAAGAATTTTGGATATTTTAGAATTCCTCTACCTGATGTTTTCTTGGACTATGTTGACAAACTTGAATTCCGGGAATATATATATAAACACTTAAGGACATCATTTACTCTGGAAGACTTCTTGGTTGGATTGGTGACAAGTGTTGACTCAGAAATTGGCTTACAAATTTGCACTTGTAGCAGATCTTATTGTAATACACAGGGTGATTTGGACAGAACATCTTCAGTTTCATCCAAATGGACCTTTAATTTTTTAGAATTGATCTTGGGACTTCCAAACATTTATTTCTACTAAATTATATCAAAATGAGTACATAAATGGTTACATATTTTGAAAGAGGCATTTCAAATGTAAAAGATAAGCATACTATAATATTCACTGTAAATATCTAAGAGTTTAAAAATGGGTGCCCATAGCTCAAAGGTTTAAATATTTTCAATGTGTATAAATTAATGTAACATAATTATCCAACAGGGACAAGCTCCATCTTATTTAGGCAATATTTTGTAATTCATCTCTAACATCCACAGTATTTTTTTTATATTTTTTGAATATTTTGTACAAAGGAAAATGACCTTTCATTGATATAAACTTTTACTGGTCAAAAATGTGATGAGCTCCAATTTCACATAACCCAGATTGACTGAGTTTAACATATTTCACTGCCTTAAAGTTATACAGTTCACTATACAGTTACAGACACTTTTTATTAGACATTTTCAGGTGTGTTCCATACATCTCATGATCTGCCATGCATTTATTTAGAATAGGATAAATATGTAAAGTGAGGTATTGGGTGCTGTACTGCAAAAACAGAGATAATTCTTCCCTGACACCATTTTTACATCTTTCTTTGTACTTTTATTCAATTGTTTTAGAAGTTTGTACTAAATCTTACCTTATCATTGTAAACAAAACACTACATGCAGCTTAAAATAAACAAACTGGTGCTTACCTGAAAAAGAAAAAAACAAATTTATTTAAAAAAAGAAGAAGGTTTATACCATAAATGTAGCATCCATTCCAACAATCCAATTAAACTTAGTAAATTTCCTAAGGAATAAGACACAATTGAAGCAACAATTTATAACACTCAATCTTTAACTAAATACAAACGAAAATAATCAAACAGAAAAATAATGATTTTGTTATCACTATACAAAATGTGTATATTGTAATCCTATGAAAGAAGACAAATGATTCAACTCATAGATAAAGAAAATAATAAAATGTAGTCTTCCTCAAGGACACAGCATGATGCCTTGGGCTGGGGATGAACCAGGGATATCTCATACTCTGTTCATTGGCCTTTACCCAATCCATTAGGCCACCATGTCTCAATAATGTGGATGACTTTGAAATAAAATGCACAACCCACCACTTCCTGTGAAACATTAATAGTTTTACCAACAGCTTGTGATTTGGAAAATTTAAAGTTTCTGCACATTGTTAAAATGTGACAAAAAATATGTAGCACTTAAAATGTAAGTTTCACATGTTTTTATCAATCACACAGAATCTATTGTAATTAGCAAAGTTTACTCTCTGAAGACTAATACTCATGGGAGAAGCAAACTTCTGTAAAGCCCTGTTTATACTACCGGTTCTACTAGTGAAGTTTTGTGACTATTTTGAAGCCTTATTCATAATCCTTTGAAAGATTTGTACATGTATGAAGTGAATGTGTTTACACTATCTACATACTCCAAAATAAAAGGTATAGCTTTTCCTGTCTCATGCGTTGAAATCAGAACTTCAAAGCTTTGAAATTGGAAATTAGTTTACACTATCAAGTTTTGAAGTATTTCAGGAAACTTTACTAACTAGTGTTTACAAAATTGTTAGTGTAAAAAGGCCTTAAAACTGATTGTATTTTTTGCTTGAAATAGATTGTATTGCAATCATATGGTTGAATGAAGTAGCCTTATGAAAACAAAAAATATATGTGAACAAAATGTGATTGAAGCAACCCTTAAAACTAAAACTATTGGTTTTTCTTTACCTCAGGATTGTTGTCTATATATGTTGATTCAGAAGCATACATGTTTCACTGTTCAGATAGATACAAAGAATATTTTTTATTATTTTGAAAGAAATGCATATTAGACAAAAGTTAGCAAGCATTTCTTACATGAAAATAAGCCTAGTACATATTTTTGAATAAGCCTATCAATATTTTACTTGATCAGTTTTGATATCTCATCGAAATATAATGCCCTTTTGCCTTTTTAAACTCACTTCCTTGTCAATAACTGTTACATTTAACCAATTGATGATACCCTGTAGAATATCTCCAGTTATCATTAATCTACTAAGGACATCTAGTGGCATATGAGTATAAATCTACTAGTATATTGTAGTAGATATCTGATCCTTTTCAAATTATCAAGACATGACTTTCATTAAATAGCAGATGTAAGAACTTTCCAAATCCCATTGAAAGTAAAGCTTCTTCATTAAAACAGGATAGAAAATAGATTCAATGGGAATATATATCACAAAAGAGGAAAATGTGTGGATGTAGCTCAAAACTCCTTCATACACGTAGTCATATATCTGCTAAGTTATAAAACTGTATATTATATAACTCTAGCCCCATTGTTTGGCACCCTCCCCACCCCATCCTCATCAAATTTCCCCCTGATAGTCTAGCAACTGTTAGAAAAAAAACTATCAAATACTGTTACAAACCTTTTCATATGGACCAGGAACATGCACATCTCCAGCATACATGTTTTCCCTTGAAAGGTAATCCAATTGCAGATTGAGGTAAAAACTCACACTTTTGTATTTCTTCCACTTTACAAGATTATAATTGCCTGTATGCAATCATAAAAGTTATCTCCCAGGTGTGACCAGGTATTATCCAATTAACTTTCCAAGGTTTGACTTTTTATCTATTTTTTCCTTAACTCATCATTTCTATTATTGTGTCATGCAACACAACCCTCCAGGAAATTTCCTTGAAAACATCCCAGCGCAAGTAAAATAATAATTTGATAATTGTAGCTCCAAGTCAAATTTTTCACAAGTAGCTAATTTCTATTTAGTTCTGTATGATTCAGGAACATTGGAAAACTAAGCAGTTTTCATATTTAGTCTCAAAATGCCACTTTTAAGATATATATGACAAGCATAATTAATTATATCATATACTAGTAAAAGATCAATTTAGAAAAACTTAAATGTCCAATTCTTTATAAGTGTAAGCTTAGCATGTGTAAAATTCACTTTTTGATTTGGTAGGTGATATCTACTACCATTTAATGCACTTGAAGCATATATTCACCTGCAAAGATATTCCAGTTCATTCAAACAGTATTATGAATAGGTAATGATTGTAGGCATTTACAATAAATTTCAAGAAATCCAATGTGCATCCCAATAACAATTTTAAATGCTTGATATCCAGGATATTCTCACCTCCAAACTGTGATAAAAATTAGTATGATTTCTCAGTGATCTTCCAACTTGAAATCATTCTTAACAGACCAACTTTTTTTGTTTGGCCTCTTGATAAATAAGCTTCATTGACATTTTTTAGTTTCCTATCTTATTACATCAATACCAAGTTACAAATGTTGACACTTCTTTCAACTTTCCTTGTTCATTTCCAACAGAAAAAATGTGTTGATTTTCAGAACTTCCATATATGTGTATTCTCAAAATATGACACGTTCATGCAAACAAAATATTGACAATTGTATATATTCCTCTCTGGTAAGACTATCATATTACAAGGCACGCCTGTCCTTTTCCTGTTTCTGGAAGCTTTGCTTTCTACGTGTACATGTATATATGTTGACACCAGTGATATTGATAGGTATTCAATTCTTTATTAATACTTAAACAGTTGTGTACCTGTTCTAGGAACCTACGCTTAGAACGCATTCTATGAGCATGCAAGTTGTAGGCCTATAGATCTGCATAAAACATAATTTATGCATATACTTCCTACAACAGTGGCAGAATTACAAAACCCATTTGTTTTTGGTCAATGGCAAAGGACAATAGCCCTTTCTATCCATTATGGAAATAACATTACGCTTAAAGACAAATAATACCTAGATCACACAGAAAAAAAATCATTAACTTTTGGCTTTGAATGCATGGAACTGTATGTAAACAATGAAACTCTGGGTAAGGAAAGTTTTGTTGTTTTATTCTTTGTAGAAAGAGCATCAGTTATTGAATCAATATATAATGTATGTGCACTTTTTACCTGCTAATTGCAAGGTAAGATCAACTAAAAATATTTACTAGTGTGACATGGGCATTGTGCACCCTTTCTGCAATATGACTGTTATCATTTCAAATACAAATGTAGCCTTTAGGATAGCTATAGTCTATATTACTTCTCAATTCATATTCTTACTTAAAATTAATTTCATCAACAAGTAGAAATCTCAATAAATGTTTGAGATGAATTAAATTCATATGAAAAGATCAATGTGGCATCAATAATTGTGTATCTAAGAATTGTAAGAAATCATTGAAATTGGTTACAAGTGATTGATGGTAGGGGAAACATTTCCTCCATATCCACTCCAAAGGTAATGATATTCATTGAAAAGGGCATTCACAAATAAAGGAAAAAAAACCCAAAACAAATCAGGTATGAATCCTAACATTAACCTATAATATCAATCATGTAGTAGTATAGAGGATGAGACTTTCTGGAATCAATAGTTATTCACCTTATATCAGGGATGGTGAAATGGGAAGTGATTAATGGTCATATCTTTAGTTGTTCCAATTTGTCAAACATCAAGACAAAATGCCATTCTATGGCAAACTTTGACAGACCAATGATGCTTTTTTTTCCTTAGTGGCTTTGGCATGACAATCATGAATGTGGCAATTCCTGAAACAGGCCTTCAAGGGTGAGAACAAACCAAATCAAACAAATAACTTGTCACAAGTTTTTCTTTGAACATTCTTTTTTTTTTTATCCAAGCCTAGGTCTTGTAATGTATATATGAATAAGGGTGCTATTCTGCAATTGGGCCCATTTATTCATGCATTTTAAGAGTGAGCATTTGACCGCTCTCTCTGTACATATTGTAGTCTTTCTGTTTGAACGAAATAATATAAGATCTTACTACTAAACATGGAAAGTTGGTTATTTAAGGGTAAATCTAAATGTATTTGAAATATCTAGAGATCAATATAGCTAATGTCTTCTCATAAAAATCTTTACCAAGTTCTACATAAAATCCTTGTTTCTTTCATGTTCATTCAATTTTAGGTGTTTCCTCTTTCATGTCATACCTGTGACATTAACATGCATGATATCACTTATTATATCAATCATTATGCCACTTCTAGTAAAAGCTACAATATTTTCATTATCAGGATCTTTCATCTTGATTTGATGTCACTATCTTGGGAATAAAAAAACACTATTATTGTGATTAAAATATGCCTACAATTGCATGAGAATTTGAATTTTTAATTCAGTCATCCTATAAAAATCTTGTATAATGTATAATTCAAAATCTATAGTGGATTGAGAGGTTTACCTTTTCTTTATAACTATGAAAGTAGTATTGTTCAAAAATTCCCTCTGTTGCTATATAAACACCCAATTCATGGTAAAATTGCTTTTATTAGTGAGTAAGAATGAAGACTTAGATTGCCAATACATGTATTATGGTTTAAAATCCTAATTTGTGTGTGAAAAGGGTACAGAAACTAAGATTTCAGGTATCTGAATACATAATTATTCTTTGGCAATTTTTGCTATCTTTTTTTTACGTATAGGCAAAGGATGCCAGCATTTTTAACACATTCAAAAAGTCCCAGCTTTCATTGACATACAGATGAGGAATTGCTTTGCCCTCTAACTGTTCTGTGAATGATATTTTGTTTACCAATTTCCTTTTCCTTACTTGAAAGAGAAATTGATATCCAATAATTATCAAGTGGGGAAGTTTTGACACACATCATAACAATTGGAGAATGGGTGATATGTATTAAAGATTATCCTGGGGTTATCCTTACCTTTAAAGTTAATGTGCTTCTTCTATAGCTGCTGGAAGATTGATAACCTTGTTCATGATGGAGCATCTTTTTGATGAACTTTTCAAGACACTTTTCTCTCCTAAGTTTTTAGATTGTGTCATAATTTCCATTTATATAGATATTAATATCATAGAAAAGACAAATTTGCTTAGATAATGAAAAGTTGTTAACAGTTTATTTGCACAGTATGATACTATAATGTTTATCAAGGAATAGATGAAATGCTGCAAAAAACAATTAAGGATATTGATAGATTTGTGCTTTGCAAATTTGATCATGGAATGGGTCATCAAATGCAACACATTTTCAGTCAGCCATACAAAATGGCTGCCCAATTGACCTTGGTGATGATGCTATCTCCTTCATTTAAACCCTAATTTTCAGCAATATTTCTTCAGGCTATGTCAAGAAGATGTCATGTGAACTTAAAAAAGTTTTTAACAGAAATCATGGTTTGAAATAAATTAAGCCAGACCATGTAGCATTAATATAAACATACATTGTTAGGGAGAAAGACATTTATATCAAACTGTTTTCTTCTTTTTCAAGATTAAACTCCTAAAATCTTATAACAAAGTAAAGATATTCCCATGATATTAAACCAATTTTGATCTGTCTATGAAAACATACTCATCATTTGCCAACTTTAGACCAGTGGTTATGCATATTTGATGAGGAAAGTCTTTGTTTTGTCTGTTAAAGTGCAAGTACTTTATACATACTTTATACATGTATACAAATATATTATATCAAGGAAATCAATAGCTGCAGACACTTGAAGCCTTGTTTTCATGCAATTGCACAATGAAAGTGTATTCTCTATTAAAATGTGATTATAATTTTGCCAAGACTACAAGATTCAAACATCTACTAGATACTTAGAAAGGAACTTAAATGTTATTGGGCATTTTTATTTCAGCCTGTAGACAACTTACATGAGAAACCTGTATTATTTTGCTCTATAATTTCTTACCAAAAAATAAGCTGATAAAGAGGCCAACGTACACTTTTTGAAAAAGTTGAAGAAAAAAAAATAATTTTTAGTTGTCTACAGACTGTGAAGATCAGGGGCAAAAGTTCACTGTTATTCCTTTAAGTAATGTGGTCCCTGAGGTAGGTTTGACTGTATACCTGTTTATACCTAGAACAAATACACTGTAAAAGTCCTATTCACAAGATTCCTGTTTCATTAGGATATGTTTGGAGACAGCATTGTGTATATTTACAGGCTGAATAAAATAGAGAACACTTTCCATGTTCAATTCTTAAACAAGCAATCAATAAAAGACTTAATTACAGAGCAATTAGCAACACCTATTTGTATTGGCAATAGAAAGAGGTATATGTTCGAAGTTCCAATATTATAGTTTTAATTTTGCAGAATGATAGTCTTCATTTTACATGTATGTCTGGGTTTTTAAAAAAAATTGTGGCAAATACAACTGGAATTTAAAAAAAACCAATTGTCATACAATTAAGCCAGGCCGAAAAAATCAGCCCAGTCAACTTTTATATCAATCAATAGAATATAAAGTCTGATTGCCTTGCATATTTTAGTAGAGACTTCAAGGGACAGATCTGTAACAAATTCCATTTCAAGATGCTTGAAAAAAATATAGATTGAAGAGGGTTGTTTTGACCAGCTTTCACAAATAAAGCATTCATAAAAATGTAATAAAAGGTGTATTAGAGTATTCAAGAAAACTTTTTTAATTTATCTTTCCCTGGTGTCATGAGTAGCATTATTATGGTTAGGTGTGTTACCTTTGATTGTCAAGACATTTCAGAAATAACAAACACTGCCACCTAGTGGAAGAAGGCTTGTTGGATGAGTCAAATGTTTCAGCTCTAATAATAAAATGATATCATGCCTGCTCTTAACCACAGACTTATCTTTTCCACAAGTATAGCATCATAAATTTGAGAATATACAGTGTGTCAGAGCTCAGTTGGAAAGAGTGGTAGGGAGAGTTACTCATAGGTTGTGGGTTCAAATCCTGCTGACAAAAATAACAATATATCAAATTTGAATTTTTCACAGTCTTCTTCTTGCCTTTAATACGAAATCCAACATTTGTTAGTGAATCATTTTTTTCAACCTCACAAAAACCATCAAAATACCATCCATGGATGCATAATCTCTAGACAATCAGACAAAAAAAAGCAACTGAATCTCATTTGTCTATTGATCTTGCTAGTATTCTGTAGCTTTCAACTAATTAAAGATTGTTTTATCAATAGATTCTATTGACATTTGATACGTCAACAATCAAAATTCTTGCAAGAATTTTGAGTTATATCCCATCAAATGTGACACATAAAACTGAATAGTAAAATCATCATTTCTTGACTTGTCAGCACAGAAACGGAATTAGAATAATAGATCTTTTAGATAAATAGCAAAGAAATGATGAATTGACCCAAAACTGCAAATGTCTATGTTCTGACGAAATAAAATCACAATTTGAAGGGTTCAAAAGTATAAATCAAATGATATTATTTTTGAAAAAAACTGAAGTGCACATAGTTTAACTATCAAGGCATGCCCACTAAATAAAAAGAGAAAAGTTTATGTTCTGAACAAAATCAGGACATAAGTTCAAATGTGTATACCAGGTACCCTTTTTATTGGAAAATAAATGACAGAACATGTGGATAATTACCAACATAGGAACTGACCATATAATAAGGGAAAATGATACAATATGTCCAAATGTTCCTGACCTGAACCTTGAAACCCTTTATTTTCTCTACCTGACAAAAATGAGAATGGAACAATTACGTGTATGTTCATTATGGATAGTTCCCAAGAGGATGGCTTGGCATAGAGAGGTGTATAATTTATTGTGTTGGTCAAAAGTCATGAACCAAAGATTCAAATGAGTACAACTTATAATTAAAGTTTGTTTACATGCAATGGTTGGAGGTATATTGAAAGTAAAATGGCATTAAACAATAAAGGAATGTTTTAACATTATGTTTATCGAAGACATTTATCAATTGATTGATTAATCAATCAAATTTTGGATTTTGTGCTGTAGTCAAATAGCATAACATTACATTCACAGACAGAGTGAAATCATTTTATACAAGTTGTTTATAATTGTTGCCCCAAAAGTACAACAACAATAAAAACTAGTTGCAAGGTTGCATACCGGAGTCTAGACTTAATTGATCATTGATTTTATACTCTATTAATAGACATTAATACTCTCGTAATGTTGATTTGTGTAAATCGTCAATGGGCATTGATTCAATATTTCTC